>VZRE01014207.1:578596-594081 GCA_013396775.1 Cephalopterus ornatus
AAAAAACCAATAAATAATTTTCTTTTTGACAAAAAAAAAAAAAAAAAAAAAAGCAGCACTAGAACATTATTCAAAAGATTCCATAAATCCTTCATAATTAAGGAAAGTTCCAGGAGCAAAAATTACTTACACAAATTGTAGAACTTAGGAGGAGAAATAGGGGAAAGAGGAGGCATTTATCCCTTGACTTTTTTTTTTTTGTTTCCTTGTTCTTTTCTGAACTTCATGTACAAAAAGCTCCTGGTACTTCTTCTAATGTTTCCACACCTCCTTTCTCTGGCACATATGGTTTAATATACAAACAATTTAAATAAAATGTCAAATTCAAATTCCCATCATAAATAATGCCACTCTTACGAAAACTGATGGGGTTTTAGCTATTTCAAAACTAGCCCTGCCTGGGTAACCATTTGGTTAGGACTGAGGTTAAGAGATTCTTACAAAAAGTTGGTATTCTATTTTAGCCTTATAAGAATTTTATAGAAATGAAATATAGAATAAACCCTTTCCACTGATATTGTTCCTTTTTCATATATCACACTACCCATAAGTTATAACTGTATAGGCTGTGCAAGAACCAGAATCATTTGAGCTTTTCTGTGTTTTCTAGGGGTTCTATGAGTCTGTTGACTTTATTGAATTTAAATGAAAAATAAAAATTTTGAGTCCTTATTCTAGATGGTAGATAAACTCTCTAGCCTTTTTTTCTTGGTGGAGTGTTATTATCCATCCTTATTATAAGATACTGCATTTCTTCTTAGCTTTAAATCAGGGGATGTCGATACTGTCTCTTTTTGCTTCCATCTTGTTTTTCAGAATTCCAACTCATTTGGTGAAAGAGCTCATCCTTTTACCTCCTTGCCGAAGCTGATCTTTTCACATTGGTCAGCTTTGGAAAGTCAGAATACTGAGTGCTTCTCTAGGTCAGACTGGTACTAATTTGAGTATGGAGTGGAACCAAGCTGTTTTGATGTGGAGTTTGGACTGATTTATTCTCATGCTGGGTTGGAGATCTAGCCATCTCAGATGGTTCAGGAAACGGGTTGGGGAGTGGTAGCCATTTCCATGCCAGAGTCTCTTAACAGCAAAAGTACAGAAGAGAAACAGAGAGAATGAAAAAAAGACTTGTGGTTGAGTGAAGAGAATTTCCATGTCCGTGAGTGGTGGTATTGTTCACTGAATTTGTCACAGTTGACAGAGAAGTAGAACTTGCTGAAGAATAGTTTGAAGGTGTTGTTGGACTTGTTCCAGTAGGATCACAGTAGATCTAGAATGTGGAGAGAGGGGGAAAAACAAAAAGGTTTTTACTGCCTTTTTTTTTTTTTTCAAATCAAAAGACGAATTAGTAGTAATGAACAATGTGTAGCAACACTCAGTCGCAGTACTCAGATACAATACATACAACTGCTCGTGCCTCTCATTGTGCAGTTAAGGACAAAGACATTTTGAATTGTACACGTGGGATTTGTTAAAGAAATAAATCTAATATATTCCTAAATGTTTTTACATAACTATCACTTTATCAAAACCCTGCTCTAAAATAGAAGATAAGTAGGTTTTAAAAAACCTCACATAGACACGCACACAAAAAAATATACAGATATACAAAGAGATATACAAAAACATGCAGACATACATAGAGTAATCTTAGGATAAGAAAGGCTTTCAACCAACTGTGTGAACTGCAGTCTGTCTTTGCAGACTAAGCCACAGAAATGAGGAAACAATGGTCAGGAATCTGTTGATACCGTTTCTGAGACTGGATTGTGGATTCCTTTCAAGGAAGGCGGGGCTTATGCAAGTGGATTTAATATTTCAGTCTCTCCTATACTGATGTGGTAGACTGAACTGCAGAAGTTAGAACAATGAAACCATACTGATTAAATCAGAACGTATCAGCATGCTAGAACATACAAAAAAAAAAAGTGCATCAGAAAGACCATAGAATATTAGCAAACTTTAAAAAATGCTGACAAAAAGCATAATTAAAAAAAAAATACTATTTTTCCCTCATAACTCTACATGACAGGGACAGAACAAAAACTTACACTCTGTGTAACTTCGATATCAAGCTATTTCCTATACCTGCACAAGAAAACTTTCAAAGATAAGCTTAAGTATTCCTTTATTCTAGTGAAAAAAGCATGTGACAAGGATGAAAAACAAGAGCAAGAATCACATATGTGCTCCCCAAAAATGAGCACAGTACAGAAAGCCTGGCTTCAGCTCTGTGGCAGCAAACCTGTGCTATTTGGTATTCTGGTAAGCCCTTAGAGTTAATTGAAGTAAAAAACAACTTTTTTTTTAAGAGGTTCATTTAGTAAATAATACTCTCCACTAAAGGTGTCCTAATTTTCATGTCTTTCTAGTGCTGCTGAGAAAATAGATTTTTATTTAGCAGAAAAAAAAAAATTGTCCTTAATACTGAAGCCATGAAATCAATGATAAATTTATTAGAAAATTGCATAAGCATTTTCTTTCAGTATATTCTACTAAAAAAGCATACCATAGACAACCTAAGGATGGTGTAAAGCTCCGGGTAGTTAGGGGTTTTGGCAACTGGCACCATGCTGGAAGCCATTTAGAACTGCAGGATAAAAATCGCTGTGTGGAAGTTTCTGTTGAAACCGGTCCGAAAGTGATCAATAATGAACTGCAGAGTTAATAATCTAAAAGGCAAGTCCCAGCCCACACTAGAATTTTCATACAAAGATTCCACAAACGTTCCACACTTGGTTATATATTTTTAAGCTTTTCTTAGTTTTAAACAGAAAACCTCTTTTCTGGATTTGTTTTTGTGTGTGGAAGAGAAAGGGCTTACAGCCAAGTTCAACAACATCATAGTAGATGAGACCCCGGAGATTTTCTTAACGTGAGTGTGATAAATGCCAATAACCCAAGGGGTCTGATCTTACTCTCATCACTGCCAAGGGCAAGACTCCACTGAGCACAATGGAAAAAGGATAATACCTTTCCTTGCAAACCGAGGGGGAGGAGGAATTAAAACACCTTCCGGCAATCCCTTTGCTGTTTATATTTCTGATACTGTTATTGACCTTTTTGAAGAGGTGGTCTCTAGGAACAACACACCGACTCGGAATCTGGGAGTCCCGCTCGGCTTGGTCGCTTACAGAGAAGCGGATCGCTCGCGCCTCCGTTACCTTTGCGCCAAGGGCAAGGCTCGGCCGGCGCAGCAGCCAGATGCTGGCGACTTTTCATCCAGCCTCCAAACCTCCCACTCCTGCCGCGAACCGAGCCCCAGGACCGGACCCAAAGCCCAACACGCTCCGCTGGGGGAGGTTCAGACCAGGGTCCCCCTGCCCTCCAGCTGTAACACTCGTGCCTTCCCGGAGCTCTCTCGGATTTGGAGGGATCGTTCTCCCTCTCATCAGCGGGGTAATGAACGCTCCGCCGCCTCGCACACCTAGGTTCCGTGGCTTTCCTTCGAGGATCCCATGGGGAAAAAAAGGCGGCGAACTCCCACTTCATCTTTATTAATATGACCAGGGTAAGTCAGGGCACCGCCCCCGCCATCCCAGGGCGCCGAGCTCGCCCGCGCCGCCCGTCCGCGCCCATCCCATCCCCGCCCCATCCCCCGCCGGGGTGCCCGGGCTCGCTTCTCTCAGACGGCCACCGCCCCGGGGCGGAGGAGCCGCCCGCCACCCACGGCGGGCTCCGGGATGGCGCACACGGACAGGAGTTTCTCTCCGGAGAAACCCGCCCCTCCGCCGCGGCGGGGAAGCGGAGGGAGGGTCTCGGCGTGGCCGCTCTCCCGTGTCTCGCACGGGGGCCGGCGGAGCGGAAGCGCCGAGCCGCTCCGGAGCTCACCTGCGTGGGAAGGAGGAGGGCCAGGAGCAGGAGCCCCAGGCCGAGCCGCGCCGCCAGCGCCGTCCCCATGCCCGTCTGATGCTGTCCCGCCGCGATGGTGATGCTGCTCCTCCTGCCGCTGTGGCTGCGAGCGTCACGGATGCACCGCTCCGCCGCGCCCAGCCCTTTTAATAGCGGCGCGGGCTCCCGTGACGCCCCGCCACCGCCTTCCTCCGCCCCACACCTCTGCTCCCGCCCTCCATGTCCGCCGCCCCGCAAGTCGCTGCCTCCCCCTCGGCCCTTGTCCTGCTCCGCTGCCCCTCCCCGGGCTGTCTCCGGCAGACCCGGGAGCTCTGTCTTCCCGCCCCCAGTTTGGGTCTTACAGGCGGTGGTCCCTCTCTACTGACGGCGTCGTGTTCTGGCGTAGAGGGACTAGCACAGGGCTGCGGAGGTTGAGCTGCAGTTACTGCCGAGAAAAGCTTACGTGTATAAAAACATCATGCTTTTTCTATTAAAAAAAAAATTCGAACTGTCAGTGAGAGAAGGAAATGTAAAAGAGGCTTAAGTATTTCCAGTGACAGGAGCTGTGGATGAAAGGTTGAGGAGTTAAGATCCCATCTTGTTCAGAGCTCTCTCACCACTAGTTCTCAGACCACTCGTTGCAATTTCAAGCACTCTTTGGATCTGAATATACTACTACCACCATTATTCTTTAGAGAAACCTGTGTAACAAGTGGAATTGAAGATTCTTCCAGCTGTAGCCTCTGCGTAGGTGGGGTTCTAGCTTCCGATAAATGCTGTAGTTATATTGTATCTCCTCCCTTAGCTGACTGAAGATATATTGTGCCAATGCCTCACCAAATCTACCAAGTGTCTCAGTGTACAGACAAATGAACAAAAATAGTCTTGTCCACATTATAAACTACAAAAAAGAGACACCAGTGTGCTGACTCTATTGTCACAAAGCAGTTATTTTTATATAAAAGATGAGGAAGATGTCCTGTTGGCTCAGACTAATCAACTGATTTCAAAATTGGATAGGTTTGTATTTATCTCAGAACAAAGTGTGAGGAGATATCCAAGTGCAGCACTAATTTGCCATCCTTAAGGGCAGGACTGCTTCTGAAGATTTTCCAAGGGCACTACCAGAACTCAATCCCAAAGCACAGGAAACGTGGAGAGAGGCATTGCAGAACCAGATACTGGGACTTATGTTAGGCAAAAATATATCATTCTATATTGAGTCTCACATTAATTGTTTCAGAATGCCTGCCAAAGCTATAGATATTTTTATCTTCCCAAGGAATAAAGGAAATTTGTAAGCTGTACCACTCAAGATATCAATCCTTATTCTATACCAAGATGAAAGAGCTTCTGAGAGCTACACTAAGTCTGAAGTACTTTTGAAGTAACATTTCTCTCTTTTTTTAATAAATCCTTGATCATAATCAGAGTCCAGTTCCTAAATATTAGAGGCACAGACTATAGAGTAACTACGGTAACTGTAATCAAATTGAGGGTCTTATGTCTCTGAATATTCATTAGTTGTATGCTGAAAGCTGGGTATCAGAAGATGGGTTGTCCTGATTATAGACATAAGGAGAAAAAAAAAGGAAGCTGCAGTGGACCTAAAATAAGAGAGGGGTGACAAAGCTGAAAACATTCTTATCACTACTTTTCCTTGCAAACACTTTTCTTTAGTTGTCACAGTTAAACGAATCACACACAGGAGAGAAGGTCACCGTTTCATTCAGTAGACAAGCCTAACACTACACAAGGGCGAAATTCCCTGTGAGGGAAATCACATGAATCACAGCAATAAAGTGAGGGCTCACACCATCCTGACAACAGATTCCCTGGAGGAGATGTAAAACAAAGGGAATCGAGTTAGGGCTCTATAATAGCCAAAGAAAAGAATATTCTAGTGTAAAGCTGACAGGGATGGTTTCCATTATTATCTCTCCTGCGTTGTTTGGGAGAAAAGAAAGAGATAAAGCTGTTGCATGATCCCATGGGGATCATAACTGACTGTTGCAAGTTAAAGTGGCAACTGAGACACTTTAATGTCAACACAGGGACAGATAAGAATGAGGGAATAACTGTCAGATGGCCTTTCTCATTCTCTTTAGCTATGCATCTTGCCTGTGATCTGGAACCAGATCTGTAAAAAATTAGGATGATGCACAGTTCTTGTAAGGTGACATGAACCAACACAACATTATATAACTGATAATTATTATTATAATATAGTATATTGCACTTTTGGTATTTTAACAAGTTTCAGTGAAAATGAGGATCTCTCTCTTTTTGCTAAAAATAATGTAAAGTCTGTTCCTTTATTTAAAAATAAAGAATAATCCAGAGGTTTGAACATATTTGGCAGAAAGTATAAATTACTGATATAATAAAATTATGTAAAGTTTATGTTCTGAGGTGAAAAACATGCCCTTCTGAAATACTCCTGAAATACTAATGCAGATAGGGAAATGTACTGGCAGCAAGGGAGAAGCACTAAAAATGTTTTAAGCCCAAGATTTTCTTTGAAACTTTTGTCATTGAAAATTGTATTTATAATGCCTACACTCTGTTAGATTTGTACAACCAAATTTCCCCACTCTGGAAATTTGCAATGTTCTTGATTCCTCCTGAACACATAAGTCACCTGCACTCCTAATTACAAAATCTCTACCTTTTTTTTTTCCCCAGCTGAAGTCTATAATGAAGTCTGCAAAAGATGTATCTGAGCAAAGAGACCAGAATCAAATATATGGATTTTTCTACAAGGCAAGGAACACTGTGAGTTGAGAACTGTACAAAGTGAAGCACTGCTATCTGGTGGCCAAAAGTCACTTCTGATATTTTTCTGTCAGAAAAGACGATATACTCCCTCAATCAATCAGCTTGTGATAGCAGTGTGCTCTTAGTTTTCATCATGCTGAGATATAGTGTTGAATAGTACTCAGCACCTCTCCTAGTTTAAATACATAGTATTTCATGAGATAGGTTAGCAAAGAGAAGGGAGAAAATGATCTTGATCTTTTGAGTTAAAAGTAATTCTGTATATTCCACCAGTGACTTTTAAGTTAATTTAACTTTGCAATAGGCATAGCTTTCAGTTCAGTGAACAGAAGCAAAACTTGTGCTGTTTTGTGTAATGCATTAGCAAACAAGATCACCTAAAATGACTGGCAGGAAAAAAAAAACTGTCTATAAAAGGAGGCAGAGAAATAGCCTCAGAGACATACATATATGTAATGTATTTAAATACATTGAATTAAAATAAAAAGCTTTACCAAAGTGAGTGCATTATGTGGAATTAATGAGAAATAATCTTGACTTAACCATTAATTTACTCTTCCCTTTTAGATGCCAGTCTTGATCCATCTAAAATATTTTAGGATCATCAATTGCCACTGAGAATCACTAGATCACATGCTCCCCAACCAGCTTTTCACTCTCCTTGGTTGTGCATGGACTAGAACTTACTACTCATATATTAGAACTTGCTACACCCTGTAGCTCATCTCGATGTCTTCATCCATTTCAAGCTCATGCTACTGCAGGTTTCAGTACTCACCTGGGTAACATTATGCATTATTTTAGTTAATACCCATCTGTGAATATATAAATTTATATAATAGAACCTGGTCTTTTTTTTTCAGAGGACAGATTTGAAGAGAGAAATCCAGTTTTGGCAGTGTGCATCAACTAGCCCATAAATGCTGGTCTAAGCTAACATCATCTGATGATATGTTTCCTAGATGTCCATTTTTGGCATATCGATTTTGCCTTGAGAAAAAGGTCAGTATTTTCTAATATATAGGAACACTACCTTGTCATTAGTTAGGCAGGCCCTTCTCTTGCTCGTTTACTGGAAAGGACCTATCTTGCAGCAGCTCCAGCCATATAATCAAAATTTGCCAGCTAATTTGAAGCATTCTTCCGTACAGTTGCACATCCACTGTCATGGCAGAACAAGACTGAAATACTGATGGGAGTTGGCTGGTTGAAACTGATTTTAGGTAACTGGACAAAGCTGTTTGGCATGTGTCTTGGGTAAGAACTTGGAATATATATCGAGGATTGCATTTCCTCCTCCAGTGGAGGGTTGATATTAAAATTACATTAGTAGAACTTTTAATGGAAGGCATGATTGGTAGTACTGTAAATCTCTACTTGGTAATAAGTGTTGATTGGATTCCACTATACATGCAGAACCTCATTACACCAGGATCCCAGCAGTGCCACTGTTTCCCTTCTGTGTCTGAGAGCAAAAGCATAGGGCTTCTTAGTTAGCAGTATACAGTTAGGGAAGTAAACAAAGCCATGATTTCCAGCCATGGGATCATAAGTCTGGAAGTCTGAGCAGAAGTGAAACTGTGATTTCAGAAACAGTCTCAAGAAGAAACGTGTAAGAGTTGCTGCCCTCATGCCCATGAATCTTTTGACTTCTGGGTAGACTTCAAGGGATGGTGTCAGCTTACACAATTAGGTGTGGCTTCAGATCTGCTTGAAAGCACACCTTTCTCCCTAAGTCAACAGACTCTTAGGTGACATCAACACAAACAAATTAAGTGGCAGCAGAGCCTGTTCTTTGGCTTTCAGGCCAACTGACATGTCTAGCCCTGTCGATACTATTAAATTCCCCCAGCCTCCAGAAAATGGAGGCTGAACCTAAACTGCCTGTGGTAGGTAGTTGTCCCTGGCCTGGGCCAACCCCTGAATCATGGTCAGGAACTGTTTGGGGTCATGCTACTTGGAATAGGACAAAACCAAAACAGGGCTTTCCTTCACTCATAAGGCATAATGTCAGATAACAGGTCTATAGACATGAAGAAGTAAAAATGATCAAAGGTCATTTATTCCATCTTCTGATTTGAGGCAAGTTTAAACACAACTCACAGAAAAAATCAGTGAACGGTATTATTTCATGGCCCATAGGCCTCATGTTACTTTGCCAAACAATCTTTGCAGAATATTTCTCTTAACACAAAGTCTTCTTTGCTGCAAATTTAAGCTAATGATTTATCACACTGAACAGTAAATTACACAGACAATAATATGACCAGATTTGTAACAAAGTGTTTACTGGAACATATCAAGCACTTTGCATTGAGAGGAGAAAGGGAGGGTTGCGTGACATCTGAGTCTCCTTGGATATCTTTGATAGATGATGAAGAGAAACAAGTGCTTCTATGATGTAATTCATCTCATTTCAACACAGACATCTGAAATAGATTAATCACATCCAAAAGATGATGACATCTCTTCACTGACTACCACAAGAGTGTAGATGATTAGCTCAGACATTTGCCACTATATTTTCCTATGTTTTGAGGAACAGATTCAGTTGCTTCAACCTTTCTCCACAGGATTTCTATGCATTTTTGTCATTTTCCTTTGTATTCTCTCAAATCCGCCTTCATTAGACCACGTTTCCCAAAGCAGCACACCCTGCTCAAGGCGAGGGTTTAGCATTCGATGACTCTGCTGATGCAGCTTAGAAAGAAATTTGTCTTTTTTTTTTTTTTTTTTCATCAGCTTCATAATGTTTGTGGTCTGATGCAATTTTGAGATTATCTCACTCCAGGTCTTGAGTAATAGTGCAATGTTAGCGTTTTTCCCATCTCCTTGAATTTTTCTTCTGTCATAAGACTTACTAGTAATTGTAAGTAGTGCAACCAAGTTCTTCTCACTATTAGCTTGAGCACTAGCTCTGTAAGCCTGTGATTTCTCCCACTGGATATGATTTTCTGCATTATCTCTCTTACCAATGGATAAAAAGTTAGTTATCCTCATACTATACGGCTACTTCATTGTGCTTGTTTCCAAACAAAAAAAATACACTGAAAATCTCTGCATCCTTATTAGTCATTTTAACCACCACCATTAGTTTATGACTGACGGAATTTCTTCTACCCCTGATGCTTTTCAAGACCTATGTTTTCAGCCCTGCATATGAAGCTTTTTTTTTTTTTCTGATAGCCGTGGAAGTTTTTATCTTCTTTTGAGAGAATTTGAATCTAGTATTCTTCTGGTTCCCTTTTTTCTTTGTTATTGTTTGCTTGGTTTTGGTTTTTTGTTTTGGTTTTGTTTATTTGTTTAGGGGTTTGTTGTTGGGGGTTTTATTTATTTTTTTTTATCTTTATTGGCTGCCTTCTCTTTGCCACTTGACAGGGCAGATTTTTATACACAGTTATCAAAAAGACAGTCTATCTGAAAAGAGAGGCTACCTTACAGAGCGCTCAGTTTCAGAATTCACTCCTAGTCATGACTGCTGGATGGCATCCTGAAAGGCTTATTCTTGTAACATTTTCTAGGTAATTTCTAGTTTGAGTACGGGACAGGCAGAGATAACAAAATAATGAGAATGAACCATCGAGAAATCTGATAAACGGGAAGATATTAAGTTGGAACTGTTTATTTTATAAGCCAAAATAAGAGCAAATATGATTAAGATATATATAAATAGCCAAATTCTAGACAGTAGATCAGCTCTTTTTCCCATTGCACAATAGAAAAAGGGACTGGTCTAGGATTTGAAAAGATGAACTAATGAAACATGTATCATGTGTCACTAAGAGTGTTAAGACTTCATGTATCTTTTAGATGGTGAACGCTGTATCACAGGGTATCATTAGGAGAGGTGCAGAGAAGGGGTGGTCACACAGTGATGAGAGCACCCAGAGTTTAAGCAGCTAGTGTTGCAAGGACACACTTCCATGGAAGACAGATCATCCCAGATCTTCCACTATTTAATTTACACATCTTTTACACATTTGCTCAGGACTATTTAGTTATATGGCTAATAGATAAGGTTCAAAGAATGACTGCTTAATTGATTGCTTTTCCTTTTTATTTGCCACCCGCTGTTAGCGGTAACTAGAGAAGTCCTAGAGCAGCAACCAACACCGGCAGGACCTAAGCACATTCACTA
Organism: Cephalopterus ornatus; assembly: GCA_013396775.1. Taxonomy (NCBI): domain Eukaryota; kingdom Metazoa; phylum Chordata; class Aves; order Passeriformes; family Cotingidae; genus Cephalopterus; species Cephalopterus ornatus. Next base: position 589,341 of record VZRE01014207.1, read on the forward strand.
CAAAACCAATGAAAGTTTCAAAGCTCTTCTTAGGAAACAGGATATTAACTTTTCCTACAGAAGAAAATCCTATTTTAGAGAAGTGGCAAACAAGAAAGCGAGGGGGAAACAACCAAACAAATCTCATTGAAAACCTCTCACCAATCTAGAAAATTTAAGAATTAGCAGTAGAACTGCAGAGCCTTTAATTTTAGTGTAGCTGGATTTAATATCAAACTGACTGAAGGAAGTTACTCACTGTTTTCTTCTCATCTGCTTAACCAGTGATGTAACACCAGTTTTCAACGGCAAGGCAGCTGTGTATTTCTGGTTTAGGTGGGTCGCCCTGCTCTGACTGATTAGGGTGGCCTCTATTGTTTCTGCAGTGCTGATCAGAGGAGTCTGCACTTCCCACCTCCATATTCTTTCTTCTTATGACTCAATGTGGCCTTCTACTGTAAAAGAGAGCAGGCAGACAAAAGCCAAATTAGTCAGGTAGTGAAAAGGATAAGAAAAAAAAAGAGAATTCTACTTTAGCAAGTGCCTATATCTCCATTACTTTAAAAAATACAAAAAAACCCCTGAAACTCATCCACCTTGCCTCACTCCGTTAATTATCCATCTTTAATGTCTAAGATGAGTTTTCAAGGAATAAGTAGGCTGCAATCAAAGGTGCTTTGTGAAATCTTGCTTGCTTCTGGAAAGGGATTCTTTGTGCAGTACACCAATGTGGCTGCAAGAAAAAATGGACAGAAGTTCATAACGTGGTTATTATTGCAAGAGATGAAACAGCAACACCAGGAGTTGGGAAGTAGATAGAAACAGAGCCAAGGTTCAATGTATATAGCAGCTGGAAACATTAAAGGTATCCTAAAGAGAATAAGCACAATGATTTATAGTAAAAACTGGCACAGTAGATTATATAGGCAAAGGTGCAAGAAAGGGTAGTTAGAGCAGAGTGCCAACTGAAAAGACAGCACTGGAAGGGCTAGAAAGTAAGCTTCTCCTGCATGAAAGATTATTTTTCAGACAGAGGGGCTTTAGAGAAAGAGATGGTAAGATTATTTAGTCACAGACCTGATGCAAGTAACCAGCTAGAGGAATTGTTTCCAGACTATGGACTAAGAAAAGAACATCTAAGCAGTTACAATAGGTGTAACACTGGAGGAGATGAATTAGCAGTCAGGGAACTCATTATTCAAATGAATATGGACAAACTTAAAGGTGATGCTCACATGGGGACACTGTGTTTTCCCAGGCAGCATAAATATGCATGAAACACTGCCCAGTTACCTTCTCAGCACACCTTGAAATAAGCAGTGCAACTTAAAAGGTGTGTAGTCTCAACAACACAAAGCTGAAGCTAAATCTGCCGTGACAAGTAATCTGGTGAGATGTGCATTTCAGAATGTTAGTCAGAGCTACTCACAGGGCTCGAATGGCAACATGGTGCTCTTTACTTTGAGATGCAGTGAGCGTCAGCAGATCTACTGCTGTCACTTCACAGAATCACAGAATATGCCAAGTTGGAGGGGACCTATAAGGATCATTGAGTCCAACTCCTGGCTCTGCACAGGACCATCCCTAGGAGTCTTGTCCCTGAGGGTATTGTCCAAAAGCTTCTTGAACTCTGTCAATCTTAGTGCTGTGACCACTTCCCTGGGGAGCCTGTTCTTGACAGACCTTGCAGAAAAATAAAGGCAACAAAAAACTCTTGGGCAGTGGGGAGGGAATTCCCAGTTAGAGAACCCAACATACAGGTCAAAAGCTATTGAGAATTTTTCCTCTGAGTTGCCAAACCTAAAAGACTAGTCTCCTTGTCAGTGAATGTCATAGGGAGTATATGGAAATACACAAAGTGAAAATTATAAACGAGACAGGAATTACCCTTCCTAGACAGGAGCTGACTCCACTGGAAAAAAAAAAAAAGAAAAAAAAAAAAGAAAATTAAAAAAGAAGCAATTCTATGAGAACAGCCCTGGGAAGAAGAATACATCTTGGTCAGACTAACTAAAAAAAAAAAAAATTAGACCGCCACTAATCTGCCAGAGATGAATGATCACTGTTTCTTACCAAAGCTGAAACTTTCGACTGTATGTTGCTGAGGTATCGTATGATTTAGAAAAAAAAAAAATCAAATGACCTGAAAGCAGCTTAAAGAACATCCTCCTCAGAGATAGGTATGACCGGCCTGTGTTTGAACAAAGCCTCTTGCGAAGAAAGCCTGAGCCCGTGGCAGCTTTGAGAGGAGCTTTTCACTGCCATCTAATGGCAAACTGGGAGAAGAGAAAAATTACACTGAGGTCTTCACCCTATCAGAACGTTTTGGTTATAAGTACAGTTCCATATAATTAAAGAAGAATTATTGATCATTAAGTATTTTTTTGCACTTTTTCATTAAAAAATGCACTTAGTGACTCAGGTTGGAACTTCCCAAGCCCTCACACAACTGTAGTACAAATCTTGTGCTAGGGGTTTCATGGCCTCTGCACTCTGTGGCATGGAGGGAATCCGACAATAACATCCGTGGGACACTGAAGTTCCTCTATGGTCCTGGTCTGAAAGAATCCTGAAAACAACCGCTCAGTAAGCATCTGCTTTCATGACTGAAACATAATAACCTGATGTATGTACCTTCCAACTAGTACAACTAGAACAGCCACCCATATAGCTGGACTAGGAAATGAAGCAAGATGTCCCTGTTTGGGGCTGTGCAATGATGAGATAAATCAGATGCATGATGCCTGTTCATGACATCCAAGTCACATATCCTCTGTGGCTTATTAATTTCTGCTTTTGAAAGATGCCACTATGTTATCATACTTGAAAATATAAAAGACAGAGTGATTTTAGGCACATTCTTTACCTTGCCTTTCAATATGAAGGAACAATAAAACATATAATGCCTGATTAACCTTTCTTTACTAGGAGTAAGTTAACTTCACTCTTAGCAACATCAGATCATGGGTTTTATCCTACATGAAACAAATCAAATTCCAAGAGATCTGAAAAGAATGGGGTATATGAAAAGCTAGGTTTGGGGTGGTTTTTGTTCAATTTTCAGTGTGGGGTTTTTTTCTTCATAGAGGAGGTAACATTTCTGCTCAGGGATTCCCCACTGTTCTAGATATTAATTTCTGTTCTGACTCACTATGTGCCACTATGAATGCAAGAAAGTTACTCTTGCCAATCTTTTTTTCCCCTCAGTAAGTATGTATATATATTCTAAGACATAGAGGGGAAAAGTGCTAAAAAGTTAGCACTTATATTCCCAACTGAAATTGGTCAGAATCTCTCACAACTGGGCACTGGAACATTCAAAATAAAGACATAAAGACATTCACAGCTTCCTTCCCAGTGAGGTTTCTAGGGAGGGGAAATAGCTTTGCCAATGACTTGCTCCATTACAAAATACCCCTGACATAAAAGACTCCCATTAAAACATTTTATGACGAAGTTTATACAGGTGTAAAATTAAGCAATCACTTATAATGTCCTCATTGCACAGCTGATGTGCAGCAGTAGCTCCACAGTTACATCACTTTTCAGATTTGCCGATAATTTTCCAAGGGAGGATTGATCTGTCAGGAGCATTTTAAAGCAGAACTGTAAAGCCAAGGAGCTTCTTGATCTGCCAGAATTACCTTGGATCTTGTGCAGCCATTTACATCAGGGCAAGATGCGGCCAATCTGGCAGGGATGCATTTTCTACCCGTTCTGTTAGGATACAGAGAATTCCCCAAATGCTAAGCAATCGGAGCATTCAGAAGCACTAAGAGAGGGGTGCAGTTATTGCATGGCAGAGAGAAACCTGGGAGAAGGCAGAAGAGGGAATGGACCTCTCCTAGTTTCTGAACTCCGAAGAGAAGGAATTACCATCAGTAATTGAGAAGGGCAGTGAAAGAGGGAGATGTAGTGTGAAGGAAAGAAAGATAAGGGGAAACCCAGGCCACAGTGGGGTTTGGATTAGATTGTCATGGTGGCCAAGCCTTTCAAATTAATCTGTGGTCAGGAAACCAGCATTTCCACTGTTTTCTGCTTTAGGCATGTGGGCGGAGCATGAGGGGCTGAAAACACAAGGGAAAAAAAATAAAACGGGAAACAGCTCGGAGGCTTGACGGTGTGGCGGGAGAGCAGCGGTGGCTGGGCAGGTCTCCCGGCCGAGAAGGGGGCAGAGGCTGGAGCGCAGGGGGTTCCTCCTGGGCACCCCCCATCCCGGGGCTGAGGAGGGGACGGCAGGGTACCCACCGCCTTTCTGTCAGCTCCCTCCGGCCTCCGCTCCCGACCCGGCGGGCACGGGGAGGAGAAGGGGAGAGGCACCGCCAAATGTCTAAAGGAGTGGTGCCAAGAAAATGGAGCCGGGCTCCTCTCGGTGGTGCCAACCACTAGGACACGAGGCAATGGCAGGAAGTTCCACCTGAGCACGAGGAAGAACTTCTTGAATGTGCGGGTGACCGTGCACTGAACAGGTTGCTCAGGAGGCTGTGAAGTCTCCCTCACTGGAGACATTCAGGAACCGTGTGGACGCAATCCTGCGCCATGTGCTCTAGGATGACACTGCTGGAGCAGGGAGGTGGGACCAGATGACCCACCATGGTCGCTTCCAACCTGACCCATCCTGTGATTCTGTGAGAGGTACCCCCGCTCCCAAAGCGACAGGGACAAGGGCGGACAAAAGAGCGGCCCCGGCGCCGCCCGCCCTCCCCGTCCCAGCCCGGGTCCGCCGGGCCCCGGCCCCGGCAGAGGGCGCCGAGCCCGGGCT
>VZRE01014207.1:594750-625053 GCA_013396775.1 Cephalopterus ornatus
AAAAAGGCGAAGGGTGGTGTGGTTATTTTTATTTGGCCAGTAATTGCCCTCATTGATCAGGGCTTTTTCCGCAACCACAAAACCCGCCTCATTTCAGATTTCAGTAGAGGTCATTTGGGTGTGGGCAAGACTCCAGTCTCATGAAGAAACACGTATTTCCACGCATATAAGACTGTAATAAAAGCCAGCACAGCACCCTTACCCAGTAAGGACTGTAAATAATTTTCTCCCAGCGTCTGGGTTTTTGGGCTTGTTTCCACCTACTTGTCCCAGGTTGGGAATGGCTCCAGCGGGGAGCAGCTCCGGGGAGCTTGCAGATGAGGCTGCTGTTGCTGGCGCCTGTTCTGTTGCAGGACACAGAGCTGTGTTACTTCTCCCAAACTCTACCGTGGTGCCACTTACCATCTGGAGAAACAGGGGACATTGTGCAGCGTTCTGCCACGCAGCAGTGTTGTGGCCCAAGCAGAAGCCGAAGTTAAGCAGCTTTTGGCTTTTCTGGATTTGCTTGCTTGCAGTGTTCAGGAACTTGAGAATGACTCATGATAGATATAGATCTCCCTGTGCTTTTTATGACATCGTTAACTTAATTTCTGTTTGTTTTGTGATTTGTATTTCGCATGTAGGGAGGAAGGTGCCACCAGTGTGTTTGGGCATTTAATATTGAACACCAGAAAACGAGTTATGAATGGAGTATTCCACTGGGGTTTTTTGTCTTTGTTTCTCATCTGGTGTTTTAGCTCTTTGTAATGGTGAACAGTGTATGAGAAGGGCAGATCATAAAGCCATCTAAAGCCCTGTGCTTTTAGGTGATGCACTGCTGTACAGGGAACTAGGTAATCATCTTTTTGTAGTAAATACTATTCCATATGTGGGGAGATCCTTCCAAGTCAAAGCAGTTGCTCATTTTTACATATGAATGTTTGATTTATCTTAGGGTATGCTATGACTGGCTTCAGACTCCCCATCACTGCTTTTAGAAAACTAAATGGCTGGTTTGGACTGTGGGAGAAGTTTCCCTCAAATAAACTGTATCCCACCTGGAGGAGAAGCATATTGTGTAGCTGTCAAGCAAGCACAGTAAACTACAGAAGATGTTTCAGTTTTTCCCCAGTCAAACTCAGTGCACTAAGACTTTCTCCAGAGTATTTCTCAGTACTTTCTCTGCGGAACAAAAGTAACAAAAGCTCTAGAAGGAGCAGACAAACTGTACAAGAAGAAGAGGAAGAAGAGGATGAAGATGAAAGTGACTTGGAAGATGAATTTGAAAATGACCCCAACATAGTAAAAGATTACAAGGATCTCGAAAAAGTAGTGCAGTCTCTTCGATACGATGTGATCATGAAAGCTGGTCTAGACGTGGCAAGAAAGTAAGTACAGAAGAAACAACTTGCTGATGAGAAAGATGTCGTGCATCTTAAATTTGACTTTTGATAACCTTTTATTGCTGGAATAACCCAGTATTTGGATTTTCTTTTTTTACTGTTTTTTTAAAACGAAGGAAACGTAAAATACTGTACTGAGTAATACAAAAAGATCTAATTTGAGATTGAGGGAGTAAAATAATGCGCCACTTAATGGCTGGAGAAATAGGTGATGGTAAATACAAACCTAATGTACCAGGTCCAGCAGGTAAACGTGCAGTCTATAAATGTATCACATGTTTGATCTAATGCAACCTACAGAAGCCTTATATTTCAATGTTGTTAGAACAGAATATTAGTATAACTTGATCACTTAAAAATTATTAAACTGGCCGGTGCAGGAAAGGGTACATTATTCATTGGGTATTCAGGAGACAGATCTTTAGAAACACCTTTTCTGGCACAGAGCAACTATGTGCTATTATTTCATTTAATATCTGTGAAAGACTTTTTTTTCACTTACAGTTCAGGTCTGTCCTGACCTTATAAAGAAAGGTGTCCTTTATGCATAAATTAGAGTTGTGGAAATGTGCCTTGCATGTGAATGGTGGTGGTGTGTATCTGCAGAAACGCAATTGCATTTTATTTGCTGCATGCTGTAACTGCAATAAGACCTTGTTTTTCTTCAGTAAAGTAGAAGATGCATTCTACAATAATGAACTCAGGCTGAATGGAGAAAAACTGTGGAAGAAAAGTAGAACTGTAAGACTTTTAAAATTTAAATCCTTTTAATACGGTACAAGAAAATAGTTAAGGCATGACCTTCTCCCTCTAAATCATTCTGCAAATGTGAATGCATAGCATTGCTAACACCACTTCCAGCTTTGGAGGGGTGTTTGTGGCTATGATTCCCCTGGTAAAACCTTATTCCCTAAGGCAAACAGGAGATTTGTGTTGTTAGAGATTCAAATCTAAGGCTGAAAGTCAGGAGAAGGCAGCAAGGACAGAATGTTTTAAGTTGCTGAAAGAAGTTCACAACAACACAAGGTTGATGGAGTAGGAATGATTAAATCTGAGATATTGGTGAAGAAGGCACATGATTAAAGAAAAAGAGAAAAGTTTGATGATAGAAAGGGTTTGAAAGCGGTGTAACTCAGGGAAGGTTATTGCATCTGTAATAGAGCACTCAGGACCACAGTTAGGAGAAGAGCCAGAAGGGTTGCAGGCCATAATCTTTTGACAGCAGAGCTCACCAGAATGGTGACAAACATACTTCTACCCACCCTTTCTTTATGTGAGGGTGATCCTTGATGGTAGTTACTGTCATCAAAGTATGATGAGAAGTTTTGATTCCTGATCCCATAAAGTTAAGGCTAGTTTTTGAGAGCTGTGCTGCTTCTGTGACCTTTGAGAGGAGCACAGGCAGTTGGTGAGCATTCTGTTCTTTAAAACGCTTTAAATGGTTTTAAAGGCAGGAGTGAGAACTTTGCATTTTGCTGTTTTGTGTCTCTGTTGATAGAGAAAGACTGGTGGGAAGCACCCTTCAGGAAAAAAAAAACATACATTACACCTTTTTCACAAATTAGGTGTTGGTTGTGTAACAGGAAGGGTGAAACTTTTGGCAGGGAAGGTCATGAGACATTTAATTGCTTATTGCCCTGGCTTTCCTAGAAGTTTATAGCTGAAGGATCTATAAGGGTCTAGTATTGGCTGCCTTCTTCCTCTCCTGTGAGATAAGAATATTAAATGGAAAAAAAGGAACAGAAATGAAATTGGCTATAGATTGCGGGAATTTGTTTTCCCCAGGGAATGTTTATAATCACTCATCTTCTCTTTCTGTTTCCAGGTGAAAGTTGGTGATACACTGGATCTCATAGTAGGTGAAGATAAAGAAACAGGAACTGCTGTAGTTATGCGGGTAGTCTTAAAAAAATTATCTGACAAAACTGAAAGTGAAAAATACAAAGTAATTTTGAGGCGTTGGAAAAACTTAAAAGTGCCCAAACAGGATGTACTTAAGTAACAGGGGGTTGCATGCTGTAGCATAAGATTTTTGCAGAAAACCATATTTTTTGTTAAATATGAATTTTGGTTAAACAAAATTGCAGTACCCTTTTTTAAGGGCTTGTGTCAGAATGTTATCTCCCTCCGCTGCATACATCAATAATCATGCAATAAACCTGTCAATTTTTGCTGGTAAAAGATCCAACACTTCTATTTCCAGCCAGTTTCTTATAAATAATGATCCAATAAAGACTAATTTGATCACTGTTTAACTGCTGTCTAATTTTGTTAATCAGAAAGGTTTAAATTAAAGCTTACATCACAACAAGCAGAATGGCTTTCTTTGTTTTATCTCTATATTCATGAAGTAGTTAGGGCTAAAAACCCCAATTATGTAAAACTGCTTCCTTTTTCATTATTAGTCTAATCTTGGTTAATAATACCAACTCCACTGCTGCTGTACCAAGAATACAGAAGGATACTGATTGCAGTGGCGTATTTCTAAGCAGGAAACTTCATGATGACAGAGAATCATAGAATCAAAATATTTTAGGTTGGAAGAGACAAGATCACGGAGTCCAACCATTAACCCAGTACTGCCAAGTCCACCACTAAATCATGTCCCTAAGTGCCAGATCTACATGCGATTTAAGTACCTCCAGAGATGGTGACTCTACCACTTCCCTGGACAGCCTGTTCCAATGCTTGACAATCCTTTCAGCGAAGAAGTCTTTCTGAATGTCCAGTCTAAAACTTCCCTGGTGCAACTTGAGGCTGTTTCCTCTTGTCCAATTGCTTGTTACCTGGGAGGAAAGACCAGCACCCAGCTTCCTACAACCTCCTTTTTAAGACTCCTTTTCTCCACAAATCTAAAACAATCCACAAATCTAAAATCTCCACAAAGCTAAACAATCCCAGCTCCCTCAGTTGGTCCTGGTAAGACTTGTGTTCCAGACCCTTCACCAGCTCCATTGCCCTCCAGCACTTCAGTGTCTTTCTTGCAGTGAGGGGCCCAAAGCTGAACACAGGATGTGAGGTGCAGCCTCACCACTGCCAAGTAGAGGCGGATAATCACTGCCCTTGTCCTGCTGGCCACACTGTTCGATAAAGGCCAGGATGCTGTTGGTTTTCTTGGCCACCTGGGCACACTGCAGGCTCATGTTCAGCTGCTGTCGACCAGCACCCACAGCTGCTTTTCCAGTTACTCTTCCCCCAGCCTGTAGCACTGCTTGGGGTTGTTGTGACCCAAGAGCAGGACCCAGCACTTCACCTCATGGAACCTCATACAATTGGCTGTGGCCTAGCCTGTCCAGATCCCTGTGCAGAGCCTTTCTACCGCCAACCTGATCAACACTCCCACCCAACTTAGTGTCATTTATAAACTAGTGAGGGAGCACTTGATCCCCTTGTCCAGATCATTGATAAAGATATTGAACAGGACTGGCCCCAATACTAAGCCCTGGGGAACCCTACTGGTGACCATCCAACAGCTGGGTGTGGCACCATCCACCACCACTCTCTGGGCTCAGCCATCCAGCCAGGTTTTTACCCAGTGAACAGCGCACCCATCTAAACCATACGCACCCAGTTTCTCCAGTAGAATGCCGTGGGAAATGGCATCAAAAGCTTTACTAAAGTCCAGGTAGAAATACCCACAGCCCTTCCATCATCCAGTAAGCAGTCACTATCATAGATGGAGATCAGGTTGGTCAAACAGGACCTGCCTTTCACAAACCCATGCTGGCTGGGCCCAATCCCCTGGTTGTCCTGCATGTGCCATATTCAGGATGATCTGTGTGTACATGTCCCGTGCATGCCTGCATTCAAGATGATCTGCACCATGACCTTCCCCAGCACTGAGGTCAGGCTGACAGGTCTGTAGTTTCCCAGATCCTCCTTCCAACCCTTCTTGTACATGGGTGTCATGTTGGCTGACCTCCAGTCATCTGGGATGTCTGTGGTTAGGCAGGACTGCTCGTAAATGATTGAAAGTGGCCCAGTGAGCTCTTCCATGAGCATTCAGTACCCTTGAGTGGATTCCATTCAGCACCATTGACTTGTGTGTCTAAATGGTCTAGCAGGTCACTGACCATTTCTCCTTGAATTATGAGGGCTTCATTCTGCTCCCTGTCACTGTTGTCCTGATTAGGGCACTGGGTACCTGCAGAACAATTAGTCTTACTATTAAAGACTGAGGCAAAAAAGGCAATAAGTACCTCAGCCTTCTTTGTCACTACGTTTCCCTCTGCATTCATCCAATAAATGATGCAGATTCTCCTTAGCCCACCTTTTGTTGCTAATATATTTACAGAAACATTTTTTAATGTCTTTCATGACAGTAGCCAGATTAAGTTCTAGTTTCTTCCAGTTTTCTCTTTGCATAACTTCAGAACATCCTTGTAGTCCTCCTGAGTTGCCTATCTCTTCTTCCAAAGGTCATAAGTGCTCCTCTTTTTTCCTGAGTTCCAGCCAAAGCTCTCTGTTCAGCCAGGCTAAGTCTCCCACCAGGTGTGTCAGGAAGTTACAAGTGAACCATGGCAGCGATACTCTGCTCTCACGGAGAAGACAGACCAGTGAGGGGATGCCTGTAGTACTGCTGATTTTACTGTTTAAGTAACCATGCAGAGGAAGATGAAATTTCTGATTGTCACATTAATTTCATTGTGGCATCTAACAGGATATTTAATACTTAGGTAGTGTAAAGAGTGAAGGTCAGACCATACTGGGATGAAAAGCTCATGTTTTTATTACTACAGGAAAATACTGTCAGTTAGGACAGGTATTTCAGGACTAACCACTAGCACTGGTGATGTTAAACATAGGCTTCCCCTAACACAAGCAACTTGCTGGATGAACTGTGAAGCACACGGAATTTTTATTCTGTTTATATATGTTTAGACAGCCACATGAAGGTGTGCGTCTCGAGGAAAGCTGGCCAGTAGGAGCAGGTAACTACTGTTCATCCAGTCTGCCCAGAGGGAAGAAGGTAGCCCAGAACAGGCAGCGGTATACTCTGGACACTTCTTCTTTCATGCCAACAGCTACTCAATGGCTGTGTTTAAGCAGGCTGTAAATCTCTATAGCCTCAGGAGTGGTGGCTGCTGAGTGTAGGATTTAAAATAATTTCTAGCTTTCTTCAGGCACAGCTAAAATCTATGCAGTTTCGGTTTGGAGTTTTTTGTGTGCTTTTTTTTTATGGTTGGTTTTGGGTTTTGTTTTGGTTTGGTATGTTTTTTTTCTGATTGTGTAGATGTTTAAAGATGCAGATACATGTCTAGTTAATGTTTTACCTTTAAAAAAAATGATTCTTGAGAGGACGTGATCCTGGAAAGCTTTTCTACGGGATTTTGGTGACCCTTGCAGAAGTGAACGGATTCAGCATAGCAAACACCCAGAGGAAGATAGCAGGCTGTACTTCCATTGTGGGCATTGCTCTCTCCACTCTGTTGGAGCTTGCACGTACTGCTATGGAAATAAATGAGATGGATCCTCTGTTCCTCAATTGCACTTGCTATTCTAAGTGCCTCCCATAATCTCTAGGGATGTTGAGAGAAACAAGTAGAAAGGTGTGTTGTAATATGTCAGTGAACTCCACTTGCTGGTCAGCAACCTGTCAAATGCTTGTCAGCTGGTCACCTCCAGCAGTAGTAACTTACACCAGAGAGCGCAGGGCCAAAATAGGACCTCACTCACGAACACCAGGAATGCTTTGGGGCTTGGGGATAGATAAGGTATGGATGTGAAGGAATTAACTTTCTGAAAGGGTCTGTTCTGTGTAGGATAAAAACAATGACAACAACAACAAAATAGTCAACACCTACCTGGAATCCAAGACAGGCAGGAAAGTTGCATCCCTGAAAGCCAGTGACATAAGACACAGCACTTACTAGGGTAATTTCTTGAGCTGAACAGAATGTGAATACAATATTAGGCCAAAAGCTCAGATTTTTACTGTTTGGGAAAGCCTACTGGAAACTAAAGTAGATAAGAGCACAAGCAATCAAGACCTAGCCCTTCCCTAATGATGACAGAGACTTTTAATCAGAGCCTGTAACGACAGGACAAGGGACACTGGTTTTAAACTGCAAGATGATAAATTTAGAATTTTTATTTTTTTTTATGATGGTGGTGAGACACTGAAACAGGTTGTCCTAAGAAATTGTGGATGCCCCATCCCTGGAAGTGTTCAAGGTGAGGTTGGATGGGGCTTTGAGCAACCTGGTCTACTGGAAGGTGTCCCTGCCTATGGCAGGGGGGTTGAAAGGGTTGGAACTATATGATCTTTAAAGGTCTCTTCCAGCACAAACCATTCTGTGATTCTATCTGCCACCCAAACTGGGTCTTCACTGACAGTGGAAGGTAGAAACACCCTTTTATAGGTTTTAAGTGTTGATCCACTAGTGGTATGAGCAAAGGAAAAGAAAGGCAGACTTCCTAAGAAGTCTTGTGACACGTGAGACAACCCTCTGTGGTTTCAGGATTGAAACGGTTGGAGAGGGAACCGTACCCATGTGCTTCAAAATAGAAAGCTTCAGTCACAAGGCAGGATGATCTCAGAGGAAAACCATGACAGGAGGAAGCTAAGTAGCTGTTCCGCTTGGCTACGTCAATCTGTCCTGGATAGGTTTCTCTATTGATCAGACCTTTTTATTGGGGTCAGACATGGCTAAGCAGATTGTGCTTTTTTTCTGCAGCCTTTAAACATTGCGAGAGCTAAAATTGTGAGCTAAAAAAAGGGCAAGGCTTGGTTACTGACTGAGCGAGTGGAGGCAAGCAGGGGCAGCATGCATTCTGGGAGGTGTAGGAACAGTTTTTGCCGGACCTTCAGGCGACTTTTAGACAAGGTGGGGTCAGATAGACTGTGTGCATGTAAAGCAAACATAAAGTGATCTGGGAGTCAGCCAAGCATCTTCCTTTCATCAGCCATGAATTTAACATTATGGAGTCCATCGATAATGTGGTCAAGTGTCTGGTCAGATGATATGACAAAATAGTAAGAAGTGATCAAACAAAAAATTTAATGATCCTTCCAAAACACAGAATCTGCCACTAGTCAACTACCAAATCTCTAGTCCTACTGTGCATGGAGTAGTGAGAGACACTTATGCTATCCTCCCGCTCAGAGTTCAGGTTATAGACAGTGAATTGGATAAGTAATCACCATTTCTGCCCTTCTGTCACTCCTGAAATGAATTTCCTGCTCCAGGACATGGGCATCTGCCATTCTTAATCTGCATGGTGGAGGAACTACATGATTCCTGGAGATACTGCTGAGGTCAAAAAGGGAGACTTGGATGGCTTGAGAAGTGACTGACAAGTGCACAGGAGGCTGCCCAGATGACTGTGCTGTCCAAGCCACTTCTGCATTAACCACAGACAAATCCAACCTCACGCTGCCTGTCAGGCATGGAGCTCAGAATGGCCAGCCTGCCTTGCCCTTCCACAGAGGGATGACCTGATCCAGATGACCGTGCCTTGTCCCATAAGAGGCAGGCACTGTCAGACAGTGGGTACAGGACCTCGTTGTCAGCAGGGGACAGCACGCGGCATTACCTGACAGCTTTACATGTCTCACCTGCTGCAGGAGCAATGCCACACACCTGCAGCATCTGCTGCACGTGGGACAGCCTGTGTTAAGGAGCAGGGTGCAAGAGGGAGTGTGCCATGAAGGAATAGCGGGGAATTGCTCACACAGGAGTTCGACTTGGGTCCAGGAGAAGAGAGAGAGGAGGGGGTACACCCTTACCCCTCTGGCCACCCAAAATAGACAATTCTTTTTTTCATAGAACAGAAAAGCATGCAGTGTTTCTGGTGGGTTTTTTTGGGAGGGGGTGTGGTTTGTTATTGTTTGTGTTTTTTGTTTGGTTAGGGGTTTTTTGGTGTTTGTTTGGTTTGGGTATTTGTTGTTTTGTGTCTTAGTGTTGTTTTTTTCCCTGTAATGGCATGTCAAAAGAGGACAGTCTGCCTTCAGCACGTACCAAATTACAGCATTCAACAGCCTGTGCAGGCCAATTGTGATGGTCACTCTATGATGGCGTGCCAGGGAAAGGGATGCAAAAGGGCTGTATGTGTAAGCCATGCAAAGCTAAAATTCATTGGTTTCTGGTGCTTCTGCAGGTAGACAAGCACTGCAAAGAGGGAGACCCTGCTTTGTTCTAATTCTTGGAACAAGGAGAGAGAGGGAGCAAGAGCAACAAGGCACAACATTACGTAATACCAAACTCTTTTATACAAGGGGTCAGATTTCAAATGTAGGATGTGATTTTATTAAGTCACTCGTTCCTACTGCTGACAGGTACCCTGGGGTTTTCTTTTCCCACGAAGCATTTGTAGACGTTGCTAACAAACTACCTTAGGAGCTAACCAAAGTGGTACATTCCTGAAGGTGTAATGATTAAAGGAATATTCTGCCTTCCAGAGAAGGGAGCACTAACACAAAAGACTACAAAATGCCTCCGGAAACAATGACAAACAGTTGTTTTGCTATAATGAAATTTGTGAAGGAAATTGGGAATGATTACTTGACATTTGTGTGTGTTACGTGTGTTTGTAGATACTAATTAGCTGATCTTCCTCCAGTCTTCAGTAATAATTTGTTTTCATCTATTAACATCAATTTTAGTGATTGGACATGTGGTGATTTTGCCCATTTTATGACTGGTAAGTTCCACCTAATTTGAAAACAGAAATTATGGAAAACAGTTAAACAAAAACAAACCAGGTTTGTTCTATTGACTTTTATCTTGGGATGGAGGGAAAGGAAGGAAAGAAGTGGGGAAAGAACAGCTTTACTTCCCTTTTATTATTTCCCCCCTCCCATGGGCGGGTAAGTTCTTCTTTCCAAACTGTTAATCAAAGAAAAATGCTCAGTGGGGACCCCATTTCCATGACAGAACAGAGCAGGAAATGGAGTAAGCAAGTGGTCTGCTTATGTCACAGGCTTTTATGGCCACTAGCTAGAAAAGACAGCATCTAGAAAATAACAAAAATGAAAAGGAGTATGTTGGATAAAAATAATACAACGTGTGCACAGGCTAATCTCCTGCCAATCAAATGAGGTACAAGGAAAATGTTTATGTGATGGAGTTTTGATTTCATAGGAGTCATCTGCTTCCAGCACTGGAACTGGCCAGCCCAGGGCAGCTCATTCAGCCAGCACTCTGTTGTGGGAGAGATGACCTCTCAGAACAGGATTTATGTGAGATATGACAAAGATGGGTATTATGTGTTCTGCGAGACACTTCTGTAAGAAATTAATACTATCACTACCAGTGAGAAGTTTAGATGGATGATTTTACAATGGAGGGAGCAAAAGGAGAATTTCAAAAGCACTGTTACGACTAGAAATTTATCTATCTTAACATTTACTAGAACAAAAAAGTAGGTAGAAAAGGATGAAGAGAAACAAATGTGTATTTCTGACTTTTTCTGCCTTTGGTATCAAAGTCAATTTTAAGAGAGAATTAAAAGAGGAAACTAAACCATCACTTCATCTATTCACATTATCACTTCAAGCACATTTAAAAAGCAGCTTTCACATTGCTCCTGAGGAAAAATCTGTGGTACCATTGGTGTAGAGTTGCAGTCATAATGGAAAAAAATCAGAAAGGCAAACCAAGGCAGTAGAGCAATGTTGGCAATGATGGTGAGTTTGTTTCACTTACTCAGGAAAATGGTAGACTTGTACCTGCCACACTTGTTCTTCCATAAATTTTAAGTGCAATCAACTGAAATGTGCTTGATAAGAACATTTGTGAGTTTATGCCCTGTCATCAAGGCAAGCTTAAGAAATTGAGTTTTCCATCTGTTTCACATCCCTTTAATCAGCAAAACAAAATCTGAATAAAAATAAATTATGAGTAAAACCTGTATATTATTTTCTGGGCTTCTTGGGGATGCAGAATTCACGTTATCCCTTTCCAGCATGAAATTGGACCTGGTGTGCCTCTGTAGAGCATTGAGCACACAAATCTGTTTCTCACTGCTGTAACATGAACACAAAAAATAACTGAAAAAAGACAAATGATAGATTTAAAAAAATGAACCTAGAAATAAATTATATGCATTTTGAAGATATAAAAAAACCCAGTCACAAACATTTCTTAGAATATGAAACACTAGTGGCTGTACTGCATCAGCATAACAAAGTGATTTCAAGTAAAGATTTGTCTCATTTGCTCATTTGCATCGACACGTTTTTGTTGATTCCATCAGCCAAACATAGTTAACAGGCAATGAACTGATGCATACTGCATTTCCCTTTTGATGAGCTCTTTTAAGTGTTTTACAGAGCTTTAACAGAAATTTTTAAGTTGTAGAAAATGTGTAAGATGCAAAAATAATTACAATACACTACAGTGTTTCTGTTAGAAAGCTTAGAAATGGGATACTCAATACTTACTGAAAGCTGATATTCACCTTAACAGGGTTTACTGACGTGGTAGGTAGAAAGTAATGCTCATCCATAAGAAGGCAGAGCATGGCTACATATGTGCCAAACATTTCAATACTTAGCAACTCCGCTATCATAGCTTCACTTTCAAAGTTTATTCTTTTAAACAGAAAAAGCCTGAAAGACAGAAAAATCTTTTAAAATGGCTCCAGTAAACTGGGATGTTTTCATTTATGTATTTGTCTGACTAACTAAGGTAATCTCAGATCTTAGTAACAGACTTTACAGGAAAAAAAATCCTGCTTGTACTCAAACAATCACCAGACAACATTCCCCTTGTATGAAAATAATATACCTTTAATTTATTTACAAGACTGACCAACTGGATGAAGTGGCTGTACTTCAAATGCACTGCAAGAGCTTTTGTTAGTGAACTATGTCACTATTTATATGTCTGCATTTTCTTGGTATCAGTTATAAAACATACAATCAAAGGAATCATGAAAGGGTTGTGAAGAGTGAGACAAAAGGAATGTACACAGCAATTAGAAAAAATACAACGAAATTTTATACTCACTTTCGAAAATGTCATTTTACGAAGTGAAAATTGGTTTTTTCACTACTTTCTGGATAATATGAATGGACTGATTTTTTGACTTAACATGTATAGTAAAAGCCAGTATGTCGAAAACTTGCATGCTAGCTAGTAACATCTATAACTTGTAAAAAAGTTTAATATATATTGAATTCTTCTGGGAGCTTTGACATCACTAAGTAGTGAAACATGTATGACATTAAGATAAGAAAATATAATTGCATTTCTTACCTTTTGGCCAGCCATTTGCAACCACAAATTAAACAGCCGTTAATATCTTCTGTTATTTTGTATCTCCCATAAAAGTGCACGTAAAAAAATTTCACAGAGGTTCTAGGTAGCATACAATTACAAGAGAAAGTCTTGGTTTCTGATACATTCAATTTGCTAAATTTATGCACTAAAATGAACAGATGCAGACATTGTGGTATCAGTTCTTTATCTTTGGTAAAATGGTTTTGATTTATTATAGCCATATTTGCTCTGATATCCATTTTGAGCATGGTCTGCTATTATTTAAACCAACAGGAAACATTTAAATGGATATAAACAGTATCAGTGTGTTGTTTAGTACATTCATGACTTTCTTCATACATTCTTTGAGAATGTTACTACCGTATGGGCAAAATGAGCAAATGCTACTACCTATGATTTACTCCTGGTTTAATATAATACTTTTACTAGTTCTTGCCATCAGGAAAAACATTTTGTTTTCCTTTTAAAGGGATCAATATGAGTCTACGAACAATCAATTCTAAAAATCTGAAGTAAAAATATCAAATATTTTGTAATTTCTTACAAATGCTAAAATAGAAAATTACACTGGAACTGACTTAAAATTTGCTACTATGACCCATCTAAGTAAACAACAGAAAAGGACCACAAAGAACATCAACAATTACTCCAAGGTGTTCCAGTACTGGT
The DNA here is from genome assembly GCA_013396775.1 of Cephalopterus ornatus. Classification (NCBI taxonomy): domain Eukaryota; kingdom Metazoa; phylum Chordata; class Aves; order Passeriformes; family Cotingidae; genus Cephalopterus; species Cephalopterus ornatus. The sequence goes on from VZRE01014207.1 coordinate 608,027, forward strand.
CTGTAAGCAATCACTGTCTTTACCGTCTTAAAAATCCGTGTTTGACTCTCTCTCACCATTTCAATCAGTATTAAAAGAAAAAAAAAAAAAAAAGAGAAAACTGGTTTTAAAGCAGCACTCTCCAGTGACAAGTCATACAGCAAATTCACATTGTGTTCTGGGTGGTCTCTGTTACACTTGAACATATTAATGATGCAAACTTGATCATACGAACCTAAGTTATACATACACAGTTATGTCTCCAAATAGCTACTAATGACACTAAAACAATTTGGCAAAGTGAGGGAGTTCAGTATCCCTACACCCAAAATATCCAGATACTGCTGCATTCACGCAAAGAAGGAGTTACATTACCACAGCTCATACGTTGGGACCCTGCAACACTGAATTTCATCACAAAACCAATCTTTGCACATACTTTCTATAGATGCAATTCAGTATGGGCACCCTGGAAACCTTTGGAATCATGATTTTGATGAAAAGTAAGGTCTATATTTTTTCTAAGTTCTTGTTTCAGGTCTTTTTGTTGTTGCTGTTGCTATTTTACAAACAGGTGATGGGAAGACATTGCATGGGTATAGACTTGAGTCTGTTCTGCTGGCTTTACTCAGACGAGAAATCCTCAGTCACTCCAGGTGTTATACCAGACAAAACAGTAAAAGAACTCACAGGGGCAGGATCAAGTTTGTGGCGTCAATATAAAAAAAAAATTCACATGGTGTCTATGCTCACATCTCAATTAATTCTTGATTTTTAGAAACAAAACCTGGGTAACAGTCAAAAATGCAAATGACATGATTCTGACCCATTCTCTGACACAGTATTATTACAGTACCTTAACATCATGAAGAACAAAACAAATGTGAAGCTGCAGCTACAGTAGAAGCAAAGTCTAATATTCCAATGATTTCCAATGAACATGGCACTTTAAAATTTAAATTGTTTAGTCGACATTTCAAAATCCAAATTAACAATATTGTTTATAAGGTATAATGAAAAACTGCCCTTGAAGAGCACAACCATTAAAAAAAATTCTTTATTATTAGAAAGTGATAGAAAAAGAAGATGCAGAAATGGGGAGTGGAGTAATAGTTTCAATACATGTACTTGCACCAGTGAAAATCATGCTCTCAGTGAGTCATTGATAGCTCTGTCACTGACGGTCTTTACCCATGTACAAATGTAGTAAGCCACTTCCCACTGCTGCAGTGCCAACAGAGATGCAACACACACACTGAAACGCAACAAATTTAAAGCCTGACTGTCCCAGATGCTGAGCACCCTCAGCTCCCGACAGGCCCTTCAGTCTAAACCAAAGCATAATCTTGACAATAATTTAGTGGTCAAAGTCTTAGCAATTTAAGGAGCCTGTCACTTTTTTTGCTTTCTTTGCTTTTTTCAGTATATCACACTTTTTTCTGTTAGGACGCCGGCATCTTTCATCAATGCTTGGTATACATTCATAATGCCATACTTCCTCCATTTTCTCCACAGGATAAACTGCCTCCACATAATGACGGATCAGTCTCAGCCTGATGGGATCAAGCTGTTTTTTATTACAAGCACCTGAATGGTTGTATTGCAGTCTCAGATTCTCTGGAGTAAAGAGTTCAGGAAAGAGTCTTACAAGAAGCCTGGCAGCAAAGTTGCCAACCGACAGGCTCTGCTGCACTATCTCTCTTACCTCCTTATCAGACAGTAAATACAGAGAAGGCACAGGGAAGTCTGGATTAGGAACAACAAGTTCATCAAGTGGTATCTTGCAAAAATCCTTGCTGCTTCTTTCTGGTGGCAGTGGCGGCCCTTCAAATTCTTCTCGAAACCTCTCAGAGTTTATTGCATAGGTGAGAAATTCCCTCCTGTCAGGCCCTGGCACGTGGATTTTCCGTTGCTGTTGGTACGAGCGCCTTTGCTCTGTGTCTCTTCGTCGACACCTCTCGTCAAGCTTCCCAACAAACTCCAATGTCCACACTCTGTCATTCTTTGCTCTGGGGTACAGTATCTGCACATAATGTCGAATTAATTTAATTCTAGTGGGATCGAGCTGTTTCTTGCCCAAAGATCCACTACAGTTGTATTGCTTCCGTAAGTTTTCATGAGTAAATAGTTCAGGAAATAAGAGAACAAGCAATCGAGAGGCAAAGTTGCCTATAGAAAGACTGCTTTCATATATGCTTTTAATCTGTTCTTTGTTCAACAGGTAATCTGGGACAGGGACATCAAAATCAGGAGGGGGAAAGTCAAGTTTGTCAAAATCTATGGGTACAAGCCAAATTTTTTTTGACCGCCTGCCAGGTTTTTCATATTCAAAACTGTCTTCCACTTTTATGATTGATACATCATCTGGTAAACTAGAAGAATCGTAACAGTCATCTCTCATCTGATCACATTCACTTCCATCCATATACGTACTTTCAAGCTCATCATTTATTCGCTGAACACACTGCTGCAACCAGGCTTCTTCTTCTTGCACATCTGGAAAGTAAATTTCAGTGTACCTACGGATTATTTGAAGCCGATGAGGATCCAGCAGTTGTTTTCCAGAGTCTCCAAAGCAGCTGTACCTTTCAGCTAATTTTCTATGGTCAAAGAGTTCTGGAAACAGTCTGTGTAACAAAAAAACAGAAAATTCCCCTGGTGAAGAAGCTTCATCTAAAAATTCATTGAGATCCTGAGCATCCAGCATGTAATCTGAGGCAATGACATTACTCCTGTCCAAGGATAAGGCTTCCTCCTGCTCTTTATCCTCCATAAAATGAGAGGATTCGACCTGCTCAGTCTCATAAAAACTGGATGACTGCACATTCTGCTGACTGTTTTCCATTTCCCTTTGAGCCCAAAATCTATTGAAAAAATCGTTGACTTGAGGCAAACACTCCAACTGCCACACAGCTGTATTCTTCACAGAAGGATAACAAACTTCCACATAGTTACGGATAAGCTGCAGATGAAGAGATTCAAGTTTCCTTTTGTTGAGAAAGCCACACGCGCTGCAGCTCCTGCCGAACTCATCGTCACTAAAGAGCTCTGGGAAGAGCTGCACTAGCAACCGGCAAGCCAGGTCTCCGCCTGACGTGCTTTGATCCATGATTTGTTTGAGTTCTGTAGAAGTCAGCTGGTACTCCGGGGGAGGCTTGAAGTCTGCAACGGACTCTGCTGGACTGACTTGCTTTTTAATTCTGCTAACCTCCAGAGACAACAGGTCAACTTTACTGTGAAGCTGAGTCATATTGGTATTGAGGGTGTTAAGTGTGTAAAACATTTTCTGTATCAAAGAATATATATTTGAGTCTGAATCTGCTGTGGCTGCTGCTACAGCAATGGCTGCGGCCGAGTCTCTCTTGCGTTGGTCATTCAAAGTCCGAATTTGCGAGGGACTGCTGGGGTTGATTTTTTCAAACAACTCGTAAGAAGCAAACTGCTCTGCTCCTGGTGGGTTCTTCTTCTCTGTGATTTTGTGTGAGATGCCATAGAGAGGTTTTTTATAAGATGGAGTGATTATGTCACTGAAAGATTCTTCTTCAGAGAGCCATGTTACATTAGAATTCTTGTTCTTGTTTGGCTGCTCTGCATTTACCTGAGTGGGTGAGCCAGTATCTCTGTTCCTCATGTTTGAAAGGGAGCCCTTCAAATGAATAAACACTGTATTAGTAAGATGGCCTTAAAAATATTAGCTATAGATATGTGCCCCTTAAGCAGGCACGGTTACATAAATATGCAAAGTCAAACATTCACCAGGGGACTTGTGTTAAATAATCGAAATTAGTAACTTCACTAGGAAAAATAAAAATACAGTAAAGTATTATTTAGGTTTTCTTTTCCTTTTCTTTTTGGCTCATGGCTTTCTCCATGGAATAGAAATGCAATAATAATTCTTAATACTCTCTACCCAGAGCTCTAAATACTCTCCCAAATTAAGTATCATTAGGCTTCACCTTGCATATGAGGACCTTGGGCTGTAGAGAATTTGGGTGGCAACAAGTCAGCAACAGAGCCAAGAATAGCATCTAGATTTTCTGACTCCTAGTCCTGTGACCTTGCCACTGCCTCCAACAACTGCATTTAATGTTCCAGCACTCTCTTTAGGGTAGCTTTTGAAAATGTCACAAAGGCTATAAAATACAAAAATGATGCTTATTCTCTTCTTTCTGATGTGAAAGGTTTATATAGAGCTTTTTTAAAAAAAAAACTTTATAATGGCGCACAACTCAAACAAATTCTAAAAATGACTTAATTTTTAAAAGGTATTCTATTTAAATAATAAAAACTTACAGTGAAAAGTACCTTGGTATTATCTTTTTAAACAGGAAGCCTAAGATTTCCTTATTTCTGAAATGCAAGGAATTTTAGACTCATGGGTTTCTAATTTTCTAAATTATTTATATATAAACAGTAATGAGCTCTTAAAGAATTAATGTTCTCAGTAATTTGTAATTCTTCCTCATTGCTTGAAATGCCAAACACTGTCATCATCTCACAGGAAATATGCAGGGCTGGGTTTTTTTTCCAAACACATAGATATTGCAAATAATTCTTACAAAGTTATGCAGATACAACAGAATCAAAATCCAACATACATAATTCAAACATGAGAAAACACTCCCATATTTTAGAGAAGACTGTACTGAAACATTTTTCTTGGCTTGTTCTACAGAACATTAATTAGCTAAAAAACTACAGAATTTGCATTCAAGTATTAAAACAAATGAAACACAGACTTGAGGTCTGAGCCACAAGAAATTTGAAATTCTAGTGAAGACCCCACTATGTCCTACAGTGAGGAACTTGAATTAAGGTTTCTTTCTGAAAAAAACAGACTGTAACTCATGAAATCAATGTGGTCCCTATGTGTACTCCCACTTAGCATCTACTTACTGTAGTGACAAACTGAATCTAATTACTTTTTAATTTCTAATGCAATGTATACTCAAAAGAGGCTCAGAAAGAACAAGCTGGTTTCCATTCCAAGTTTAGAAACCAGCCCTCAATTAAATTGAAGCTATGCTTCCAAGTTCTGCTCTCACTCACATCATACAACCTTACATATGAAACCTTGTGTTTTCACATCCAATGCTATGTGGATGGAGAGATCATCAAATGAAAGTGTAATGCAAAGGTGATACGTTTAGAAGACTGTCCCACCCGTAGTAAAGCACATATGCTATGAGGACAGTGAGGAACCAGAGGCCTGTAACACCAAGGTGGTTTTTACCCTGGAGTGGTATGATACACCCTAACTAAATCAGCTCTTTGTGACTTGTAAAATACCAGAACACAGATGAAATTGTGGGCAAACTGAGATCCACATTGCTCCCACCTAACTGTAGGCTCCTATGCTGGGACTGAAGTTATACACCACCTATACTTGTCAGTGGAAAAACAGTGGTATTTCCGGATGGTAACAGAGCTCCATAGAATAGACATCATCTGAGAGCAGGCCATGATAATGTCCACTGACAATAAACACAGCACTGCTTCCCAGTCAGACACCAAACTGAATTACAAATTATTTTACTGTTTTAGATCAAAAGAACAAAACAAAGTATTTCTTACACAAACAATGAGACCTGCTACCTAAGTAGCTAGTTCTTCCACTAACACTCTTGTTAACAGAGAATATCCCAAATATTCCTTCACATGCAGCGTATAACTCATTCAATTCCCTTTCTAATAAATAGCTTGCCATGGGCCACCAGGTGTCTGTCAGTTCTCATCTAACCTCCTGCTGTTTATTCTTCCTAATTTATTATATAATAAAACTTAGCAATGTGGAGGTAACTTCTATTAATGCACACCTCACACGCAACGTCAGAGCAAAGCAATATTAGAATGTGTATTAAAGAACACAAATTTATTGTCTGAAGTATCTTATTGCACTTTGATGGTGAGACTGTGAAAGTTTGCATTCTAAGTTTTGGACATGATGCTCTGGAGCTCATGCTAAGAATTACAGCAGATCTCTGCTGCAATGGCAGCAGAACTTCTGCTCTTTCACTGATGCAGCTCACAATGTTTGCATCTGGTTCCAGGACAGATTTGGTTATCCGCATTTCAGAAACACAGTCAGTGTTCGGCTAACAGATAACAAAACATTTGGGCCTGTATTTAAGGATTGTTTACATCAGATGCATTCTTATTTTCCTTCCTTTTGCTTTTGAATATCTTGTCTATAGTTTCCATCTGGGAACAGCACTATCCGCACCACAAATACATAGTTGTTTTTAAATTCTCCAATTAAACCAGTATTTAATATTTTTAATTAGTTTTCTATAACACTGATCTGTGAACATCCATGTGTTTCAGATAACACTACACCCGTTTAAGATGATCAGCTCTCATGTACCATCAAAAAAGAATCAAAGATATTGCTCTATGAGACTCAATGTACACAAGATAGTGCTGCTTTTTATACTACAATTACACAGTAAGTTTTTATGTTCTAAACATTCTTTGCTCAAGTCCAGCTAATTTATGACCTTTAATATGTCTAATAAACAAAGTCTAAGTATCTGTAAGAATACAGCACATAATATTCTAGCATGTAAGTAAAGAATGCAAAATATATGAGCAAGAAACATAGAAAAATTTTATCAAATACATGAGAACTTCGAAAAGTCTCACCCATAACTTTTTTAAACCTACAATCTTCTAACTTTTTTTTTTTTTTTAAGAAAATCAGGGGAAATTAATTTCTGGTTATACAGTGACATTCAGAATTTTACAAAAACTGAAATGTCTTCAGATAGAAAGTCATTTAGTAATATGATCACCAGCCCAATAAAAAGTACAACTCTGTTTATATTACACATAGATGCCTATGCAATGTGTGGTAAAAATATAGTACGAGAACAACATATTGAAAATAATTTTGTTCACTGTTTAAATGGAAATAGTTAATGAAGTCATCAATTAAAATGAAATATTGGTACTAAAAAAGTAATTAACTTTAAAAAATTATGTTAAGATTCAGGACTACTTCTGGTTGGTTATTTAACTAAACATGCTGATTCACTGGGGTCAGCCAAGAATGAATTTTCATTGTTATTACTGGGTCAATTGCTGATATTATAAGTCCAAAGTTATAATTCATTTCAAATTAAATTTAAAAATTTATTAATGGCAAACAGAAAACAGTAAAATACAAAGCAAGCACAGTTCAGAGACCATTATAAAGCTCTTTTAAGAATCTGAATGTAAGGAAACAATTGTAAAAAGAAAAAGAGAAAGGAAAAGAAAGAAACCGTGTAATAAGATTAAAACCTACCTACCACAGGCATTCAGGGAAAAAAACAGCCCTGAGAAGTCAGAGAGACGACAGTCAAGAAAAAGAAACACAGAGAGCTATGGCTAGAAAGGAGACATGAAATGTGCAAATACAACTGGCTAGGTAGCAGAACAGCAGAAAAGGATATGTGCATTAGAGTAGGTCACAAACTAAATATAACCCAGGGCCTGAAGTTATTCAAAAGAGGATGAATTTGAATCTAGGTTATTTTAATAAAGTGCTGAGTGTGAAAAACAGGAGGTCATTATACTGCTCAAGAGGGTGTCAGGAGAGATTTGACTATCTAACACTGGACACTACTCTTTCAGGACTCTCAGAAGGAGTAACAAAAATATAAGGTGACTCCTGAAGAGCTGAAAAAAGACCATTTTAGTCTTGGGAAGGAAGGGCTGAGGGTGGACAACATCACATGAATTTTCCCACATGCAGAAGACTCTTCTAGGAACAGATGATCATTGCTCCTGCTCCCTCTACTAAAAAGAACAAGGACAAAAAGAAACTTGCTCAGTTGCAGCAAAGATTAATTAAAATCTCCCATTGCTAAAGAGATGAAACACTAGATCAGGATAACAGAAGAGACTGGGCATGTCCTTCATAGCTAGAGAAACATCTGGATTGCCACAAGTGGGATGCTGCACTAGTTGTAATACATTCCACTCTTGATATGCTGAAGTCTTCTGCATCCCTGCATTTTTACCTTTCAAATAATACGCAAATTTATACTTGTCTCACTGACGTTATATCCGTGTCACAGAAGGAAGAATTACAGCCCTGATTCTATCACTGAGGATCCAACTGAAGGTCTGTGCGACATGAGAAGGATTGTAATCAGAGAGTCATGCCCAGTTACTCCGAATCACTGCCTGCTCCTACGTTCTCTGATGAACAACAAAAACATACTTCACATGAATGAACTACCCTATAACCGTATTTCACAAATATGACTGCTCCCGTGTTATTTACAGAATACCAGACGTGTGCAAACTGGCTTACAATTAGCCACATTTGCATCAAATTCATTATCAATGCAAATCTAGTTAAAAGACTTGCATTTTACTTATAGCAGCAATGAATTCAGCCTAAGAAATATGAACCGAAAAATCATAGTGATGTGTAGAGAAATCACCTCTTGCGTAAAGCGTCTTTTCTTCACACTGGGTAAGGCATCTGGCTGGCCTCCTGAACCATCACAACCAACTGAGGTCTGTTTCCGTTTGTTGGAATCCTGCAGGCAAGTAACTGCGCCATCCAGTGAGTGTTTCTCAGCAGATCTGGATGTTACTGAGCAGTCTAGAGCTTCATCTTCGTTTTCTGTTTCTACTTTCACATTTTTTTTAGGAATTTTTACTGGAAAAAGAGAAGGTTTAGAAAGATAAAGCACCCTCTCCAGAAAACCATGACACCCTTACTACAATCTTTTGTGGTTTGTTTCTTTTTATGAAAACGTGTTTTGAAGAGCATCATCATTTTTTATGACTTCTGTGGTAAGTGTATGTCAAGACCACCCCAAAATCAAATCATTCAGTTTTCCAGTAAATGACAGTTTCTTCCCTAAAGAAGAACCTAAAGCATAAAGGATGCACAGTAGAAAATATAATGAATTACAAAGATAATGGTGCATTTTAGTTAGCTTTTTAAGAAACATTAATGTAATTTGTCTTGACCCAAGTTCATTCTTTATCAGATGACAGAGACTTTAATTTCAAAAAGAGTTTTTGCCTGATCAAAAATTACACCAAATATAATATCTTACCTTCATCATCATCAGTGATTTCAGCTGAATTCATCTTCTATCTCACTAAAAAACAAAACAAAAATATGAAAATAAATATTAGCATCTTCTGGAATCAGAAAATACCTATATCTGTTCTTATAATTAGTTTTCATCTAGAGGCATTGGGCATTAACAACCCACAGATAATTTCCAGTCTTTCCAGTCTGTATTTTTGTAACAACTAGCTATTTTCAGTAAATTTCATGGCCATCTATAGACCTGTCAACGTGCAAACTACATTGCAGACAACAGACAGCAGTTAGGAAAATATTTAAAACTCTATTTTTCTGCTACGGAGAAAAGTGAAAGTCATTTTAACCTTCTCTATAAAGTATCTTGGCAGTATATAAATGGAAGTTAACTATATTAAACTCTCCACCCTGTACAAGTCACTACTTCTTATTACAGTCAAATGTTTTCATATTGTCATTGTGTGTGACACGAAGTCATCGTAAAAAAAACCCTCATCATAAACTGTAATATACATGCTGGAGTAACTTTTCACTTAAAAATCTTTGATCTTTTGATATGGATTGCATCAATTCAAGCAGAACAATGCAGATAAATCTACAATGAGTCTTTTTTTTTTTCAGACTAAAAAATGTAAGCATTTCTTGTAAGGAAAAACAAATATACGTATTATGATAGTGTGATTTTAGCATTACTTCTCACATGAAAAACTCAGCTGTACTTCTGTGTACTTGAAAACTAATTTTGCAAGTTATTCGGGTACAAACATCAATCTATGAAAGCGTTCTTGAAAGATATTCTAAATCTCTGGAGATCTACAAGGCAAACAACTTAATCAGATCTCACTGACCCTTACAGGGCATGCAGATGCAAACTGACACTCTCAACTGGTAAACTGGTGACTAGTGAACTGTCACGCTCTGCTCATGTTCGTCTACACAGTGTTATGTTTACTTGGCCCTACAGTACAAGTGAATAAAACCAGTCAATCAAAAGTGTACATATAGCCCAGGACTGGGAATTATAATGAAATTTAAAAGAGAGATGGGGAGAGAAAGCGAATCTGTTATGGAAGGAAAAAAAGTCTGTACATTCTCCTAAATAATGCTGAATAACAATTTTTTTTAAAAATCTCAAGATGCTGCTAAAAACCTCTGTAAACACTTGAATGCTGTGTAGATATGAATTTTGTCAGCAATTGATGGCTGTAATGGCAAGTATGACGTCCCATTTTGGATTAGATTTTGTATTATTGCACTACAATGGGCAGCACCCACACAAAAGATGTATAGAGTTACAAAATCAGCTCATAGTGGGCCACCCTAGAAGCCAAAATACTCTTTGATGTGCTGATCTTCCACAGGGCCCCTATATACAGCCTTGTAAAGGGCATCCTCATGTAATTATCTTCATCATCATGTATAAAAATAAGTCTCTCTCAGTTAGACATAGAGCTACTACAAACCCCTCAGACACCTATTCCTTTTACCACCATAATTCCCTATTTCACAATTTGCATTTATTAATTGATCTGTATACAAATTATGCCATCTTAATAGTACAATAATCACATCACTTAAACTTTTGCAAACTCTGTAGAGACATAACAGCATGAAACTTAAGTGGCCCACACCAACTTCTAAACCACCTGATAAGCACTGATATGGGTTAATACCAAGTCTTACTAACTGAACATTATGAATTTAAACACAGTCACCACAGCTCTTTATGAAAAATCCTACAACAGTGTACTTCATACAGCACTATTAAAAAGCTCTGCTGAACCTTATGAAAAGCACAAAGTACTAACGGCTCATATTTTGCCCTGATATCCTAGACATATTGATATTCAGCATCTAGACCTCTCTTGCACTTTTCCATCCTGCACTAGGCTTAGCTCTGAGGGCTGTAGTACAAGACCAACATGTGTCAGTGCTCAAGGAGCGTGATGCATAGTCTTTTGGTGAGGGCCTGAGGTGACAGTAAGCAAATCTGCTGATACCACTAAAGAATATTCTATAATGAAAATCTAAATAGTTTTCCAGATAATCCTAGGCTGATGTATCAGAGTAAAACACAGACCCAGAAGGACTACAAAGGTGGCAGTGGGTAGAACAACATCAAATATTTAGGAGGCTATATATGGAAGTATATTTTCTTTCTAACTCCTGCTATTATTGCTATTCAAATAGGAAGAATGCTTAAGGAGAATTCCTCTCAGAGAATACAATCAAACTGGAAGGAGAAGAGAAATGAGGATCTGAAGAGCTACTCTACAGACCTGGGAAAAAAGTGAAAACTAAAGCATATACCCTGGTTAACAGTTAACTTTCTGAAGGAGGCAACATCAGAAAGATTGAAGCTATCCTGAAGTCAGGTCAAAAAACATTAAGTCAAAACATTGTTTCACAAATTTGAAACACAGTGTTATTACTTTTTTTTTATTTGAAAACTGCCAGACTACAATCAAAGCAAACAGTCAAAAGCCGTATCAGAACCAATGAGGCCTAGAAAGACAGGGTTTCATACCTGAACTCTTTGGTGCCAAAAAAAGCACAAGTTCCAACTTTTTCCTTTTTGGGTGCCCTAGTAATGCCTATCTCCTTATATAGTTTCCTGTCTTCTTTGCGAGATTTGTAAGAACTCGGGTACTATGAGAAAATGAAGCACATGTAGCAGCCTCTGTCAAGAGACAGGATTCAATTGCCTCTTGGATTTCCTACCTCACAGCCCCACCGGCTCCCTCAGGCAAGCATAGGTGCCTACCTTAACCTTAACCTTCTTGATAAACTGCAAAAAAAGAAAACCCTCACTTTTTTTTTTAGTTACTTTCCTTGTAATTCAGACAGGCAAAGGGTAAGGCAAGTAATCAGGCCCAGCTCAGGAGTATGCACAAGGTTTGGGATGGAAGAAGGAATTAAGATGTCTCCATATACCAGCAAGCCACTGGCTTAATTCAACCATTTAATCACAGAATAACAGTATATTCTGAATTGGAAGGGCCCCACAAGGATCATTGAGTCCAACTCTTAAGTGATAGCCTATATAGGGATTGAATGCACAACCTCGGTGTTATTAGCACCAGGCTCTAACCAACTGAGCCAATCTCAGGGTCAATGAAACCTTACTTATCATACCACCATCTTGCTTCAAATTTGGGTCAAAATATATCCACCAGTGAGTAGTGAAGAGACATAGAGATATCAACAGAGCAATTGCTTCCATAGGAAAGTCTGAGTCTGTGCTGAGCATGTCCATGCATGTATGCCTGTCTGTGTAAGGTTAACAATAATTTTGTTCATTGTTTAAAGTTCACTAAAGATTCTTTAAAATACTTTCTGCTGTGTAACAGTACTTATGAATAATAATTATTGTCTCTTTAAAATAGGTAGCAATGTAAAACCTGTTTTGAGGTAGCACTGTGGCCCAGATTGTGAGACTAAGCAAAGATGGAGTGAAATAAGACCTAAAAGATCTTGAGGCAAAGTACTGCAAAAAACAAGTGAGTAAGAAATCCATACATTAAAGCAAATACCTGGCAGTTGTCCCTTGGCACGTTAAGTATACAAAACATATTTCAATCTTTTTTTGAAACAGAAGATAAACATACTTATCACCCTCAGCTTAATAATGATTCAATGCTACCTAGAGGACAGCAGTTAGCTAGTTCTAGGAAAGAGTGAACACTCTGTGCTGAAGTTGGGAGCCCAGGCCTGCAATTGTGACTGGCAGAGCAACCAGCCTTGGCAGCTTTTTCTTCCTATGATACAGAGAGATGCTGCAGTACATCCTATTTTCTGGTGAATCCTCTAGAAGGAGGATTCCAAAACACACCAAATACCTACAACAGCAATTATATCAACAGCCAGATTCAAGGAGGTAAGGGAAAAAAGGTAGAGTCCCAGCACAGCTTGGCTGTCACTGTCAGCCAAATTCCCTTCCCAAAAATCCTGCTCTCCACAGATCCTGCTCGCCCTTCTTATCAGATTAGACAATGAACAAGATAGCTCAGTGAAGGGACTTAACACTCCCTGCTTCCATTACTCTTGCTTAGACACATGCCTCTATGCAAAAAACTTACCAGGTTTTGACACTTAACTGCATTGTTGTAATGAATGTGTTGAATGGTAACAACATTCAACATTGAAATGGAATTACCATTACCATGGTTCACAGAGAAGCTCAAAGCATAGTGCAATACTGCAAGTTCCAAAGCATGGAAGAACACCTTAAAAAGGAGATTTTGGAATGTTTGTTTGTGCATTTACTGGTAACTACCATCCTGATGCAGCTTTTGCAAGTAGAGTAAAAAATGCAATCCATTTATCAAAAATGCGCATACCTCAAATATGCATTGAAGCCTTAAGGATTTAAAGCACTTGGGTGCAAAAGACCTTATTATAACAGGGGAGAAAACTGCAACTCATACTGTAATTATATTTCAGTCTCGTATAATTTAGTATAATGCATATTGGTACTTAAAAATAGCATGGAAGTGTACCTACATCCACATCCATAAACCAAAACTGAATCACAAGCCTATCTTAAATCATCCCATAATATGCATCCTTCTCCTCCTATTTACCACCTAACAATTACCAATGTGTTGGCCTCAGAGGATGCTTTCCCAACCCGTCTTACGATTGTGACCATTGTAAAAGCACAATGAAAAGAGAAAAGATCTTGCTGAAAATATAAGATGAAGGCAACTCTCTGCCTTTGCGATCATTTTTAAAGAAAGCTTGACTGATCACTTTCAAGTCCTGACTCAAAAAACAAACAAAAAAATTCTACCCGAAAAAAATACTGCTGCTCTGCTGTTTGTAACTACAGGAGTAGCTTTAGTCTTTGAGCTCCCATACCTAAAGTACTAAGTTCTGACAACTGAAAAAAACAGTGTGAAAGCCAAGCAGAAAAGTATAATAATGTACATATACTGTATGTGAAAAGCAATTCTGACTTCATAACACTTGTTAATAATCACAAACGCAAATGAATCATTACCTTAACTAATATACTATAATAACAATAATGCTTGTTATCAGTTTTATAGAAGCTTGCTATTTATAATTTAAATACTTCCATAACACTGCACTGTTCAGTTCACTAATGCATGGCAAATGTGTAGATGTTGCTACTTGGATGCACATCATCCCACTAAATATTTTAGCATCTTCATGTAAGTTGGAAGGAATGTCCCTAATTCTTCACTATTAACTGTAAGAATGTTATTAAAAATGCAGGGGTATTATGCATTGCGTATTATGTTTATTCCTTCTAAAGCATCATAGTGGTATATTGCTTCATAAATAAAACTCAGAGGCTTCAATGAAAAGTATTCTACTTGAGTGTTACTTGCTTCTGAAGAGGTGAACTGTTCTTTACATTTCAGACAAATATTAAGACATACATGTTTGCTAATAACATCAACTACGTGTTTAATAGCATATGTGGAATAAACTGCTCAATTTCCTTGCTTTCAGCATGCAGTAAAAGATACAAGATACATTCCTTAAAGCACAGGTAACTTACGAAATAAATAAATGACAGAAACACTGAAGAAAGCGGATCTTTTAAGGAGATAACACTGGCTAAATTTTACAAGATGTGTATATTGAACTGCTGTTGAACAGCCAAAAGTAGCATCTCTCTTACACAGGCCATCCTGCAACAGGAGTTTATCACAAAATTGCAGTGGTATTACGCTACGTAATTAGAGTGCAGCTTACCCGGAGCCAATCAAAAGTATTGTACACATATTCATTCTCAGCAAATGAAAATGATCTAGCAGTTAGAACTCAGCAAACAGTCAAATGTCTGAAGTCCTGCTCCCCGTCTCTGGGTCTCTGCCTGTACTTCATAAGAAACACTCACTGGATAAACCACACAAAGCAAGCAGTGCTTCCCAGGGGAAGGCCACAGCCTTGAAAGCTGGTGTGGGTAGGTGGAAATAGCCCTGTTCCATGCAGCAGATGAGCAAAGGGCTGCTCTAACTCCCTGGCCACAGTGTGAAATTCTGTTCCTCAAGATGTTTTAGAAGACCGATTCCTACGTAACAGTTTGAAATAATGAGAAGAAGCAACCACTCTCAACACCCAGCCCTCCAGTTCCAGAGGCAAAAAGGACTGGAGGTACGTGCCCCTTGCTCAGGCTTCCCAGGAGCTGCCTCCTGTTCAGGGTGCGTGCTGCTTTCCAGGCTGTCTCTTGGAAAGCTCTCCTGCTGGGCTGAGAAGTAAACCCAGAGAACCGTGAGTTCTGGGTTCTGCTTTGGGAGGTAAGTAATGTGCATCTTTTACTTCCTAGCTGTAGCACTGGGCTCAATAATTTCAATATTGCAATTATCCTCAGGGTACATTTGGTTCCTCCAATTTGTAAAAAACAGGGCCACCCCAATTCAACTAAATTACACATAAATACCATTCCAAGGCTGAGCCAGAAAAGGTATTTCTTATAGGCAATATTCGCCTTTTGTTCCAATACTGGCCAATGATTTGACTTTAAATATTACACAATTTTAACAAGGCCTTACAAATTTTGAAGAGGCAGAAGGTTGAAGGAGTCTGACACCTGCAACCACCTTTACAAAAAAAACCAAAAAAACAAACAACAAAACAGAAAACTGATTTCAAATTGACTACCCATCTTAAAGAAACTGTGAAATATCAATGTTGCCTTGGTTAACTGAACAATGAGCAAAATGCAGCTGGACAATATAAAGAACACTAAAAGCAGATGCTTTCTCTTCTATCCATTTTGAGGTAGTAGAGTGCTGCTAGTGAGTGACCCAAGGGCAGTTCTGGAGTAAAATTTATTCTTGATATCTGACACTTGAAATATTAAATACCTTAGAAAACAGCATTCCAGCATTACAAACATGTTCTGACTACCAATACATGCATAACAAGTTCTAAAATTAAGAAAAATATTTTTAAAGAACCAGCAGATGTTGTTGGAAGCACTACTCTCATGGTCAATAACAATCCCTATATTTTACATAGTTTGAAAACCTCCCTTGCTGCCCTGGGGAATAGGACAGGAAGCCTCAAGCCTCCACTGAAGCCAGCCTGCAACAAGGGCATTTCGCCAATAAGACTTAGAGGGCACGTTCTTAATTTTGGTCTTTTAGATTTTGTTTTCCTCAATACTTTCCTCTGTCCTGTCTCATTCTTTGCTTTTATTATAAAATACTGTGCAGACAATTTAAAATTTCCTCCAAACTGCATTCAACGTTCCTTTATTTTTATCCATTGGACTTACCTAAGCCATGAAAATACTTAGTAAAGATAAAAATTTTAGTTGGTCGGATGCTGAGTTTGATTTAGCAGCAGAGAAGATGAAAATGTATTAACATATACCGGTAATTATTTGCTTTATTAGATGTAATCACTCAAGTAAATTCATTATCTGATTACCAGGTATTAGCCAGAAGCACGGAAAAGGTTTTTCTTTCCCTGTTTAAATGTCCCTGTCCCAAGGGTCAGGCATACATACGCTGCGTTTATAGGTGGCAGCGACAAACTCTACTTGCACTTCAATCCAAAAAGCTCTGGGACTGCGTCAACGCTATGTGGAAGCCGTCACATGGCTGCTGGCCTGCCGCCGGCTCGCATTCTGCTGGTTCAGAGTTTGTTCCCTTCTATTTACAAAAGGTTGTGTGGACACACCGCAGGGGAAAGCAGGGTAGAGGCAGGGGGTGATCTGGGATGGGACAGCGGGCGATGACCCGAGTAGAGGCAGCGGGCGCGATGTGGGCTGGGGTTAGTGGGCAACGACGAGGGCAGGGGCAGAGGGAGGTGATCTGCGTGCAGGCAGCGAGGGGTGACCTGGGCAGGGGCAGCGGGAGATGGCCAGCGGGAGGTGCTCGGGGCAGGGGCGGCAGTTCCCCCGCAGCGCCCTTCCCCGGCCCCCTCAGCGCGTGACCCACCCCGAGTCTACACGAATTCCAGCAGAACCGCCCGCCGGACGCCACGCGACCGCCGGGCCCGTGACGCCAGCCCC
>VZRE01014207.1:626597-636597 GCA_013396775.1 Cephalopterus ornatus
ATCATCCACAGGCAGCACCGGGCTCCGGCCGGGCCGGCCGAGGGACCGCACGGCGCTTCCCGAGCCCCCGGTCGCGGGCGCACCGGTGTAAATCCCATACATCGGTCCCGCCGTGCCGGCTGTCCGCGGGTCACCCCGGGGCAGCCCCGCGGGCGGAGCTGGGGGGACGCGCCGAGGGTTCCCCTCACACACCGGCCGTGACACCCGCACGCAGCCCCTGCCCGCACCGGGAGGCTGCGGCCCCCGGAGCTGCCGGCGCTGCCCGGAGCTGGCGGCACCCATGGGAGCGCTGCCCGCCCGCCTTTGTGTGACCTTAACGAGGCTTTCTCTACTTATCGCCAAGTAGGAAAGGCCGGTGTTTGGTGCCGCTTTAGGCTTAAGCCTGTACTTAAAAAAAAAAAAAAAAAAAAAGTAAGTTGGTTTAATTCACATCCAAGCTTTTTCCCACGCCGGTTTAACACGAGACCGTTTCCATGCTCCGCGTTTGGGGGCAGATGGCAGCAGTGATTTATAAAACAGACATCGCATTCTTTTTTAATTAAGTATCCTTGTAGATTTTATCTTGCCTGAAATTGACAGGAGCACATAAGACATTAGTTTGCCAAATTATACGTGCCCTTTCTACTAACAGCTTGTAGAAAACCAAACCGTTTCCCACAGATTAAAAAAATAAAGCAAATGTGGGAGAGCGAAATCTGGTTTTGTAACCTATGGCCAGTTATGGCGATTACATTTTTTGGCTATATATAACATACCTCTGGAACTTGGCAGCTTGGCATGAAATGTTTTACTTGCACAATGAACTCGGCCAGCGCTGCTGTTGCTAATAAATAGATTAATTTTGCTGTTAATGAAAGTACACAGCCAAGTGCTCCGATTATATTGTAATTGCTTTACTTTTTTTTCCCTCCAGAGTGACAGAAGTTAAGTCTAAAGATGTGTATAAAAGGTGTAAGTTGCCATGAAGGGTGATGGATTGCATCACCATGAAGGGTGATGTATCCGACAGAAGTTACAAGGTAAGTACACACCAGGCAAGAGGCAAGGTAGAACACGTGACCTCTGAGCACTGCTGTGAATGTACCAGATAAATAAATCTTCTGGTTTTTTTTTTCAATTAAAAGCAAATACAAAACCATGTAAGTCAACTGAGAAATAACTGGAAAAAAATCTCAGATAAATCTTCTGTCCCATAACTCAGCACTTTCCTAGATACTTACTGTTTCCTTAGAATTGAACAATACCAAGAGTGACTCTTAAAATAAAAAATCCTCACCATTTCAGATTTTTGTCACTTTCTTTAGAAGCAGTTCTCTAAAATTTTGTTCTTCCACTTATGTCACTCTTCTAAATTTAGCATCTGGGACTTTTGGTGTGTTTACAGTGTCATATTCCATGAATAATCCTAACAGATAATAGTTTGACTGCTCTTTTTATTATTGTCATTGATAGACAGCTGTTAAAAGGAACCCTTAGAAGCAGGAACTACCAGCATTGTAACTCCTCCTAAGAACCACTGCACGAAAGATACATTTTATTAGCAAGACAAGTGGTCTGCAGTTAGCAGTTCCTTCTCTCTTTGGAGATAAGAGCACATACAACTAACTTTTCTGAGTCTGTTAGTACTATGAAGACTTAAGTTTACGGTATGTTTTGCCCCCTCCCTTTATTGTAAGGCTAATTGAAGGTTTCCTTAAAGGGTACCACGCTTTAACACCTGGTCCAGCTGCTAAGTAGTGCTAGATCTCAGCCGCATTTTACTTGAATGCTTTGCTTAGTGGGATTAAGGAAAGGCAACCATAAGGCAAGAGTAAGCCAGTGGAATCCCAAACTCAATTTCAGAGCCCTTGAGAAAACACTTGCCAGTTTGAACTCCACCTCATTTCTGCTCTATAGTGCTGGCCTGAGGCACTGTAGCTACTAGGGACCCAAGCCCAGGAGGAGACCTGAAGGGCCTCAGCTAAGCATAAAGAAGCACGAGCATATTGTTGCAATAACAGTATTTAATGGAAAGGGAGCGAGTCAAGTTGTCTCCAGGCAATGCAGGTAGCAAGCTTAGATTGGCTTCCCAGCCAGACAAGTCCCATTTTTTTTTCACCATCTGAACTTGTGCTACACACGTCATTTATTCAAATGTTCATTTCTCCCCTCGCTTCGTGCCTTTGGCTCAAAAGCCACTCTGTGACACTGCGGCAATCTCTGAAAAATTTCAGGTCACCAGGGAGGGGAGTTGTGGTGCTCTAGCAAGAGAACTCTTCAGTAAAAAAATCACCCCTGCTCTCAAGTACAATGGGCCATTGGTGACTTGACCAAATTGTAACTAGATTTCAGCCATGCCACCAACACAGATGTGCTGAGAACCCCCGGCAGCTGAAAGCCCTGTTTGCAGTTGTATAGAGTTCTGTAAGGGTGGACTATGGGCAGCTTCTTAGACTTTTATGCACTCTAAGGAGCCAGGCTCTCCCCCAGAGAATGCCCTACCTGAGTTAGTTCATAGGATATGGTCAGCTAAAGATTCGCCTGGGAAGGGGTGAGGAACCAGGGTGGCTGGCAGTGCTTGACCCTGTGGCAGGCCCTGAGCTGGGAGTCAGAGCAGCTCAGTATGCTGAGGGTTGGTACGACGACAAGGAGCAGGAGTATAATCCTAAATTTAGAAGCCTTTTTGCTTCCTGTGCTGCAAACGTTTGGGATAAGCAAGAATCCAACTAAAATCCTTCAGCTAGGCTTCTTTCTTGTAAATCCTTGCAATAGCCTCCAGCACGCAATAGGCAGAGATGTGGCATGAGATGTCGAAAGCACTTTCAGCAGCAGCTAATTTTGGCAGTTTCATTCTGTAAAAAGTATTGCTATGGTACCAGTACGTCGTCTATCACTTTTCTCCACCACATGTCTTGAAACTAGGCCACCTTGCAGCCAAACACAAGAGTCATGGAGTCTGGAATGAAGGCAGATGAGAAACAGTGGTGTATGGAGCCAGTTCCTTGAAACTTATATACACTTTAAGACCCTAATGGGAAAACAAGCCCCCTGCCCAGAAAGACAAGCCCTCACTGGTAACCAGACTTGTTTCTGCCTGCCCTTGGGATGACTTTCAGTGATTCCTGTGTTGCTGGCCACTGTGTTGCTGTGTGTGCAGCAGGTGGGGTGGGTGTCCCCTCTCGCAAGGCAGCCCAGAGCCTAGCAGCTGTTTTCGGGAATACAGAGCAATTTCTTAATCTGAGTGCCTCATATTTACTGCGGGTTCCTGCGGGCTGGCTCAGGCTGAAATGGGCCGGATGGAAAGGGCTGGATTGCCCTCTAGAGGGACGTCAGGGAGGCTGGCCCCTGCCCCGCGGCAGGTGTCCAGCTGGACTCTGAACACCAACTGTGTGCGCAGTGTCAGGAGGCAGGCACTGACTCAGAGAAATTGGGCAGGTACTTAAATTAGGCAGTTTGGAATTCACTCTAAATTATTTAGGTGTGTATTTGATATAAATAAACTTCAAAGAGACCGAATATGTTGGGGCGGGGGAAAAAAGAAAGTGCAGGTTCTGAAATCTTCTGCCTTAGATTAAAATTAAAAGGGTCTGAAAGGCACCATTAAAAAAAAATCAGTCCAATTAACTCATCTGAGTTGCAGTAAAATGTATTCTACAATTCCAAGTTTATAAAAACTGAAATATTTAATGGCAAATAAGGTAACTTTATAACAAAATTTGCATACCTTCATGCTCTTCACTGCCAGTCAGACTGAAAGGACATGTATGGACACATTGCACAGGAATATTTGGAACCTCTGTTGGCCCACAGGCAACAATACTGAACAAGTAACATGCTGCAGGCAATATCCATACATTGCTGTAACCCAAGCAGAAATGAGTGGTGGCAGACACCTGAACTTCATTTATATTTTTAAACTTCCTATGGCTGCAAGCAGTGTTGGAGGGTTCTGCCAGCAACATACTACACTAGTTGTGAAACCCTGGTTTGGAGTGCCAGTTAATTTAATTGCTTTTGTTTTTTTCTCGAGAAACAGAACTGTTACATGATACCCTTTTTTATAATTTTATTGCAACACTGCCTTTTGTTTGTAGGTACAGTGATTGGAAACTTCAAAACTGCTGTTTAACTAGACTTCATCGAGATGGGCAAGAAGTATCATAATTGTGTTGCTTGCTGAATCAAGGATATCAAAATAGAGAATCCAAATGTCATCTTTGGATTTTAAAAACAAGCCGATTCATCTCCAAGTGCATGCAGGTTAGAAATATTAAGAGTTTAGCTCACAGAGTTTCAAAAAAATTCATTATAAGAACATTCATTATAAGAAAACACTTTTCTAGCCTGAAGTAGCACCAGAGTGCACTGGCAAGACAGCAGATATGTAACAGTTGAGCACCAACAAATCTGATATAAAAGCTTAAAAAAAATCAGATCAAAGCTGCAGTGGAAGATGGAGTAGAACAGAAATGTAAAGGAGCTTCAAGACTAGAGTAACTTAACCCAGTGCGCAACCAAAATTCTCCTTCTGTGCTGCAGCAGTTTACTTAGACCTCAGCTGCATCCATAACTGTGTAAAAACTGACAAATCTGAGCAACTTCACTCTTGGAAGCATAAGCCTCTTTTAATCTCTTGGCAATGAAATCACAGTTCTCTTTACGTTAGTTCAGCCAAGAACTGTGCCATTGTACGCTATTTCACAGCTTTGCATTTAAAAAGAGTAATGCTCACTTAATGCACAGTCATCCTATTATCGACACCACAACTGAATGTGAATGATCAAGCATTTATCCCATAAAGGTCTGTTTGCCAAGTTCTGGTTTACATCCAAAAGAGGTAAATTCAGCCTGGAAAGTCCTTTCTCTCAAAGAGGTCCACATCTACCAATCAAGTGCAAACAGCACACTCTGCTTTGTGTGCTTAACACTCAATTCCGTATCTTGCTCATATAAAGAATAAATAATAAAGAATATTTTGGCCCTGTTGCATAGTCTCATACCTCATTAAGATATGTAAGTTCAAATGTTTGCAAAAATAATAGAAGACAAAATAATCTGTAAAGAAATGTAGAAAACTAGGTTTCTTTGAGAATTCAGCTGGCTGATTTTGCATTTTTTAAAATGGAAGTAGCAATATTTGGACTGTAGGAATCGTCTCCGTTTCAGGTTCTGAAACTGAAACAGCCTTTCTAGGTTTTTTGAGTCCCAGCTGCTTCTGTCATGGCCAATGTATTATATAGTCCTTTTCACAAAAGGGTCACTGTCTTAGAAGCAGCCAGCGATCCTCCCTTCTCGATTTTTTGCCCTCACTACTAATGGGAAGCTACTCCTCAACCTTGTTCTTCGGATGGATGGCAACCTTCCCTTCTGAATTTGCATTAACATGGATCTCTGGTTCATGGCTACCAGTTCCCTTAATCCATCTAGTAAAACCCAGTCACACCCTGCAGTGATGACTTTGAGAACAATTCTGAATTCAAAAGGCATTTTATCCAACAGAAATGTCCCTTTCAAACTGGTGAGAATTTAGTCTGAGCTGAATTTTTAATGAAAACTGTAGGTTTGGAGACCTGGGTTTACAAGAAGAACAGAGAAAACCCACCTGCTTAGTGGTTATTACTACAATAGAAGGTGATTGAAAGCAATTACTTCTCATGAAAGTTTATGTAATAAATACTTCCAATCATTAGTAATGTGACCATTTTTTAGCAGCAGCAGTTGTCTTTAAGAAAGATGCTTAAACCCTGTTTATTCTTCTGCAAAGATATCTTAGCATATTACAACTAAAAGCCATGTATATTTCTTGTGGGCACACAGCATGTGAGCAAAGGTAGGGACATCCATAGCTTTTATACTTCGATATAAAATGTTAACATATTAACTTCCATAGGTTGACAAAAGCAACAAAATTGTTTGATTAAAAATAAGTCTTACTAATATAGACACTTATTCTGTAATGTTCTCCTGCTAAACCCATTTTTTATGAAAATAATGATGCAAGCAACTAAGTGTAATTGTAGAAAATTATTGCTGATAATTTGCATATGAAACACACACCTTTTACAGCCTCTAGTAGCATTGTTCAACCAGCTTATAAATAGTACAGCTGAAATGCTGCAAACAGAAAACAGTTTTCGATGGGCACATGCTATGAATGAAGAAATGTTCAGACACAATGTGCAACTTGGAGAGCTTTCATCAAAACTAGCCAAGAGGGAAAAATGGCTCATTTCCTAACCACGCTGTGTTTCGGATAAGCATCACGCTCATCTGCAGAGAGTAAAGCCTTTTAAAATGAGTGTTTATATTTTTTCTGGAGGAAAAAATACCCCTAATCTAATCTAATCTATTGGTACTTGTTTTAGATTTTTCTAATTACTTCTGAGTAACATTTAATTTTTATAATTTGACATTTAATAAATGCTAAATTTTGAACCTTGCAGTTAAAACAAGTAATTTGCTGCAAACCTTGAAGGTATAAAAAAGTCTGATTTTAAGATATTGGGGTTTTTTGCAAATAAAATACTTACTTTTGTGTATGACTTTAAAAATGTTGACCACTGTTCTAATAATAAAGCAGAGTATTTTCAGTCTTTGATTTTTGGGGGGGAAGGGATGAAGGGAGGAAGACAAAGGGGAGTAGTGGAGTAGGGTAAAAAAAGAAAATTTCAAAGCAAGATTTTTTATAATGCTGCTGCAAAATTGCAGTTCTCTTATACAATCATATAAAAATATACCTCAAATGGAATTTTATATATAAAATTCGTAACAACTGAGAACCACTGTCTTAGTTATCAGTGGGACACCTGCCTGTCACTGTTAGCCAAGAGCAATGTTCTCGTATGATACCTTTGCTCCTTTCTCCTGCAGATAAACTTGCAATTTCACCATGTGAAGTCTGTAGAACACTGCTTCTCAGTTTAGTAAGTAAATTGTCTTGTTGCTATTTCTATTTTGAAGAAAAGGGTTGCCTTTCCTCAGGAGATGCACGCTGACAAAAGCATTTTGCAAATAATCATGAATTAAAGTCAACTTGACGCACTGCAAAGAAGGAAATCTCCTACACAGGGGGGAGCCCGAGCATTCTCTGGCTGCTGTCGGGGGCTGGGAATACGGCGGAACGCCGGGAGCTGCGGGCAGAGTCACGCACAAGTGCAAATGCACGAAGGGGTGGACAAAGGTGACTGCGTGAAGCTTTGGTGTATCGATTGCCAACTTGTTTGTCACCCTTTTCTGCCCTTCACAACTCAAAGCAAGCTTAGTACTTTATCTTTTTGGTTATTTTAAAGGCATTTGCTATCAAAATTTTAGCTTAACGGCTACTTTCTCTTAGCTTTATCAAAACAGACTTAGTCTAAAAGAGAAACACGTGAATGCTAATTATGTAAATAATTAATGCATTTTAGGGATTGATTTCTGAAAGGGAAAAAAAGAAGGTAATTTAATGCAAAGACCGTCAGAATAGATAACTTCCACAACTGGAAATATTCTTTCCTTTGAACTGCCTTGAGAGACTGAAAAGCTTTAGCTCTTTATTTTCTGTAAGACACTGTGCAGGTAAAAGTACTTTGAAGACTACAAAGAATAAAAAAAGTGTGATGCCTTACTCTTCTGAGAGACTGAAGCAGCTGATAAGAGCAGCGACAGCTAGTCATCTGACCCAGAAGCTACTTCCTTGGCAAATCTGCAGCATGGCACAGTTGCCTGAGTTAGCCTTTTGCGTTGATGAAAATTCAAGCACTATCTGCTCAGAAGAAAAAGCCACAGGGAGATCTCACCAGCAGGTTTACCCCCGAGGACACTGGTCTGGCATCTTTAACACCGCTTGGGGCAAGAAGCACTCCCCAGCAGCTTCAGAGAATATTTCCTTAATGTTTCCATTAAAACCAAAAAGGGTTTTCCAAACTTTTACCAACTTCTATCAAGTTTGACACTAAGTCAGATAAGGGCCACCTCTGCACTCTTTGTTGCCAATAAGACATGGCACATGCAGGGTTACATTAAGAGAAGCATAGCCAGGCCATCAAATCCATGCAGTCCAATAAACCTGGTAATCCCTTTCCTTCACCTGGCCAGAGGCCAGGCCCCTCTATTCCTGGACAGTGTATTCATTACCTGATTCTTCTAACTGCAAATCAGAATTTCCTCATTCAGGTCAGAGGGAGTATCAGTCCTCTGCTGTCTGAGGAACTGCCCAAAAGCAACCGGAGTGGTGATTTTCCTGAATGGGTGCTTTTTGGTCACCGTTATTCCTTGCAATTTACATACCCCAGCTTCCATGTTTGAGGCATCCCAATTCCTCATGTTCTTGTGGTCATGCAGACAGAACCAGAGGGTAGCACATAAATGTGCACATGGTAGGCTCCCCCCCCAAGCAGAGAAAGCTCACCTGTTAGCCTATATGATGGCTGGCATGTTCAAGGAGGAAGACATACTGTCTTTGAAGAGCTGGAACTGTTGAGACAGTCTCTCCCCAGTGAAGACACAGACCTGCAGGGTTGGGGTGGAAGAGAGATGTCTGGCCAAGTCATTAGCACAAAGGTGCTGGCATATGATGACCGTGTACTCCACACAAACTTCCACCGCATGGACCACAGGCACTGGACTTCATCTAGGTCTTTCGATGCCTGGTTGTTCAGGCTGCCACAGATCACCTCTGCCACTAATTCCCTCAGACACTGGAAACCACTGTCAGTAGTTGTCCAGTCTTGCCTCAAGAGTTTATAAGATCTTCCTCGAGGGGATACTTTTCCTTGGGGCTCAACAGGAGCTGTCTCCAAAGACTGCTGCTTTTTGCTCCTTTTCCAATCCCTTTGTTGATGCCACAGCCCTCTGTGAGGGATCACAGCTGCTGGGCTTCCTTGCTCTCCAGTTCCTGACTGTTGGCTACAGTATCCCAGCATTGCAGCAGCCAGCTGGTAATTATCTCACCCGGCTGATGGCTGTAATCTCTGTGTGTATCTTGAAGCTCACTCAGGGATAAGGAGCTGGTGATTTCTGGCTTGTTCATGATTTCTCTGTCTTTCTCCTGTTCTTGTGACTGTTCTGCTGCACAGCTGGCTGCCTCTCCAATCCTCCTCCTGCTCCCTCTTGGGAGAAGCTTCCTTCCTGACTGAACAAACTGACTTCTGCCTCCATTGTTTCTTCTTGATTATAGGGGCAACTGATACAGATAAGAGTTGGGTCTCTGGCTTAGCCATGGTGTCTGTTTGTATGTCTTCAGACCCAGAGACTGCCTCTCCCCTCTAAGGGTGCTGAACAGTTCTTGGTAGGCTTAGTCCAGGCCCAGCACAGTGTGAGAAGTTTTGTCTCTTTAGCTAGCCAGGGCATCCTTTTTTCAAATGTTCTGTCATGTTATCAGGATCCTGCACTTGTTTGGGAGTCAAGTCCTACACCATCGGAGAGAAAAACTGATCTAGATACCTTGCCACCCACGACCGCATGGCCTCAGGACACATCCCTGTGTGACACTCCTAAATATTCAGTTAATCCTATGAAAAGCTGGATACAGATTCTTGAGGCACACTAATGTGACATTCTGATTACCCAGGGGTGTTCAAAATACTGGAGAGTCATTGCATCAAGGTAGAAAACAACTACCCTGCAGGAGGTGAAGGGGAGGGTGCCATTCTGTTTCCTCCACAAACTGTCTCTCAGAGGAAAAGAGGAAAAAGGTGTAATTGTTAATTATCTCCACGAGATGGTTCCCAAAGTACTTGGACAGCAACAATGAAGAGCCCAAACACCACATTAGGCTCAGGGCCAGTGCTTTCATCAGTTCTCCAAGGCAAAACACAACGCAGTGCCACACAGCACAGCAAACTGCAGAAGACAAACCCAGTCTTCAACAAGATTTCAAAATTGTCAAGCTCACTCTTGAACATGACAAGGAGTGGATAAGGAAACAAATAAACCGCATTGAGAATGAGTAAGTCAACATCATGACCAGCAATAGCTAAACAGGTATACTAGGTTCCTTCTAGCACACTCCAGCCAAATGTCTCATTATATCTTGAGCCCT
>VZRE01014207.1:641597-700322 GCA_013396775.1 Cephalopterus ornatus
AAGGTTTTATAAGTTGTGTTTTCCACCAATACACAGCTCATTGCTTAGTTTAAAAATACACCAGTATGACCTTACCTATCTAGTTAAAATCATGTAAAAACAGAAAAAACCTAAGATATGACCAAATGGTAAGTCACCCGCTTTCTATACATACTTGCATTCATACAGAATGAATGACACTTCTTATCTGAATACAAACTGAAGTGGATTCATTATCTGTATTTAAAGATGAAATTAGCTGAAAGCATATTACAGCACTTGAGCATTCAAGTCCCAGTTCATAAAAATTTTATTCTCACTTCAGTTAGAATCCTCCTGCACTGTGTGCTGGAAAGGAACTTGCCCTGAGGCATAAATGCATTGCACAGCTAATTCGACATCTCTCCTAATGAATGAGAATCAGCCACATATCCACAGCTCTGCAGCAAAGGTGGGGATAGGTGAGATGAGGTGCGCTAGCAGCGTGAAAAGGTGCCTCTTCCCCTTTCTTTGAGGCACAACCTTGCGAAATAGTAGAACCCACACACCGTGAAGCAAACTCTGCTGATTTGCTAAAGCTTATTAAAAAGGATTAGCACGCCTTCTAATACTCATGTAAGTATATACTGGGATGTAAACAGCAAAGAAAATAGCTCCTAGAAAGTCTTCAAATTGGTCAAAGGTCAGAGGAGCTTAGTGCAGGCATATGTATGATCGCTTATATGTACCATGACTTAGTTGAAACAGCAGAATCTGGAAAGGGGGAGAATCCTAACACAAGGAACGCAATCCATTTACACGCTTGTCTTGTGTAAGCCCTTAGGCACACGTACTGCTTTGAAGCCAATACAATTGCAAAGCTCGCCTCAAACTATAGGCAGAGGAATCACTATACAAAAATCAGACTAATTCGCCATTGAATGTTTCCAAGCAAAGTTCAAGGAACGTTAAAACAAAAAATACCCACTCCTATGGCAGCTCCCTCCTCAGCCTTTCAGTTAAAGATCATCGTATGAAATGAACAATCTACAGTCCTTGAAAACTTACCTGTTTTATATTCCATTTGCAGAAGCCGCTGATCAACTCAAATGAGCATACATAGAGGCAAAGCAGTCTGAACTAACCAGACTGCATGCTACCTCTGTCTCAGCTGGGGTTGTAAAAGAAAAAAAAAAGAAGTACAAATTTGGCTTTTGGTAATAGGATAGTTTTTAGAGAAATACAGGAAATAACTCCATAGGAAACAAGGCTTCAGTAGCTCTGCTATATGCAAAACCCCCCTAATTTAAGACTTTAGTTGTACTCTCCATTGCATTACAGTTACGCTTTCAGACTCTCTTTCAAATGTTGAGCTTCAGTAGTTTCATGTAATGAACTTCACAAACTAAGAACACAGAATAAAAAAAAAAAATTCAGTGTATCCAGTATAAAGGTATTATTTTAAAACTTCATTTGGATAGGGGCAACTGATTTCTGCAGCAAATACCCAGAAAAGCAAAATTAACTGCTTTTAATTGTTACTTTATAAACTTTAATTAAGCTGCTTCATTAATTTATTTGAAATAAAAGAGTCTGTTCTTTTAGTCTCTACTTACACGGCATCATTTTGTGCATATTTCCACTTGTAGGAACAATTTAATCCACGCAACCTTCTTCAGAATGACATTCAGCAATTAAAACCAAATACAAGTTGAAATACAGATTGCTTAGCTACACTTTTCTCCCACTGAACTGCGAGATATGCTGGAATACTGCATTCTTGTTTGTAAGTTTTTGTTCAGGCCGTTAGCATGACAGCCCTACTTTGTTCTAAAGGCACCAAGACATCGAAAAAATCACCAACTGGTGACTGGTTATTTAAATTCAGCTTATAGAATAGTCTTGCAATAGCACAGCCAAGTTTAAACTCAGATGAGAAGTGATCTCCTCCCCAGTATATCAGCACAGTCTTCTTCAGCACCTTCTGTTTTCCTCAATACATTCAGATACTGACCAGGCTTGACAGTTTTGCCTCATACACATGAAGCTCAGAACCCAAAGTTTTACCTCTGAATGTTGTCCTATGACTCTAAGAACCCAGCACCATCATAATCTTCAGTGTCTTAAGATAATGAAAAAATCTGTGCTGCCTAGATCATATGATACATAAAACTGTAGTGGGTTCACATTTCTGCTTCTACTTTGCAGCACTAGTGTTTGGAAGTCTTTAGGCACATTCATAAGGGATATTCTGCATTTGAATTAACAATCTTGATCTAGGGTTACACAGCTTTTAGATTCTACAGGTTTGTTACAAATTCAAAAAAAGTAATTAAATGGTGATGTTGAAACTCAAACCAACTGCTAGTTTCACATAGGATACATATGAACATCCAAAAGAATCTGCCCTTACCAGGCTTGACTACACTCCACTAGATTCAAATCAATGACCAACATGCACCACATGCTATTTTTCTGATGTTTCAGCTACACTCCTTTTTTCCCTCTCGTATTTAGTTATTGACACACTTCTTTTCTTCTTGAAGTAGTGTGTCCTTAAAGCAAAGATCATAAACCACTTCTTGGGCTGCAAGGATATGCTGGAATTGCTTAGTTCATCCATAAAAAGGCTGTTACTACTGTCCCAACTACCTCATGGGCCAGGAGCCAGAATTGGGCTCTTCTCAGAGGTGAACATGGAAGGGATGAGAGGTAATGGGCACAGGTTGCAGCATGGGAAATGCTGATTAGACCCAAGGAAATTCTTTTCCATTAGGAGGGGGGTCCAGCACTGGAACAGGTTGTTCAGGTTGGCTGTGCAATCTCTGTCCTTGCAGATACTCAAAAGTTAACTGAGCAAACCCACACTGGCTCTGCTTTGAGCGACAGGCTGGACTAGACAACCCTCAGAGGTCTCTTCCAACTTAAATTATTGTATGATTCTGTGAATAAAGAAGAGTTCAAAGTACTATGTTCCCCTGTCCATTTGTTTCAAAAAGGCAAAGAGATGATTTCTCATCCGTACCACAGCAGTTAAGTATTTGCTTTTGAGACCAGCTGCTCTGGATTGCTGTTGGACAGAAGGGCTGGTCTGAGGGCAGCAAGAGGTCAAAGGGGCAAGCTAAGAACTGCTGGATTTTGGAGACTGAAGAATTAAAGGAGTCAAAAACTAAGCAGGTGTTCAAGTACAGTGACAACTAATTTCAAATTCTCTCTGCTGAGACATTTCTGCTTCACGAGCCAGAGGAAAGAAGATTCCTTTCAGACAGTGCTACCTGTAGGGAACAACAAATAGGGGGCGGAGAGATTCCCTGAATATGTGGTGAGTATTTTGCCTTTACTAGACTTTATGTGCAACAGGAGAATGAGAACACTGACATTCCTAATTTTTTTTTTCCAATAGTCAAACTTAGGATTAATTATTTCAGTGGAAAGATACCAACAAGTAACTTCAGGTATTTTTTATGTTGTTATTTTAGAAGAATGATCCTAAAACAGCTTAATTTATTATATAACGAAATCTTCAAAACATCATGCATTTTCTCTGATCTTGAAGTGAGCTAAAACATTCTACGTTTCTGCAGTGCACAGTACTTGCTGAAACAAAAAGAAAACCCAAACTCCAAAATCTAAATTGAGCTGTGGCTGAGTGACCGAATAATGCTGTAAGTGTACGCAGTGTTTTGCACTGGCTTTTCTAAATTTGTTTTCTCTTTTGTGGGAACAGCGTGCTCGATACACATGGGTGCTTTAGACTGCTGAAATGCTACTTCAGAAAGGTATCAATATGTTTCACAAGTAGTAGATTAATTTTGTCAATTTTTTCCCATTCTTTTCTAAGTACTTTGGAATGTTTCAGCAACCACTCTTGGAGTTTTCGTGGCTGGAAAAAGCTCTACGTTCTCAAAATCACTTATTTTCATCCCTTTGTAATGTCGTAAGATTTTAATTTTAATTTTTTTAAATCTTTGTTGGCTACACGCAGCATATGTCAGCTGAAACTGGGGCAGTATTTATCCAATATTTTCTTAGAAATTTCTTCTGTACAAAGGTAAATAAATACATCTTCAAAGGGCCCAAACACCCTGCATAAACTTCCTTAAGTAGAGTAGGATTTATTTTCCTTACTCATCTGACAAACAGAAGAATTTTCACTTCAAACTAAAACCCACAGTATAAATAGGATGAGACCAAATCTGGTGAAAGTTGCCCCCAAAAAAAGTTGCAGAGGAAAGATGGACGGCTTACACGGAGCACTGCTGTTACACACTTCTTATACTACATTTTGCCAAAAAACTACAAGTCATACTGAGACACTGGTTGATTGTACAGACTCTTTGTTATTTTAGAAGAGATACCAACTTCTCTTCCTTACGTCTTTCCATGTCTTTCACAATGAACTTTTGAATAAGGCCCACTAGCTTTTAGATCTAAACAATGGTACTTGTGATGACTTTTTACCAAAAAGCATAACTTCCTTAAATCCCATTAATGCAAATAGTGACTAGTAATGCCATCTTAGCATACACAAGCAATCAACTTCATATTTATGTTTAAAAATGTGATGGTTGTTTGCTTTAGTGAAACAAAAGTTGTGCTGGACTGTCATCCCAAAGAAGTGGGAAAATACCCACTGACTACGAAGATGCAAATGATTGTTGGTACTGGACGTACACCTTGATAATTCAGACATTAATTCCAAAAAATAATCTGTATTATTTTGGTTGCTTTTGTAACATTACTAACACATCTAAAAAAACCCATCTTCATTAAATCACTGACACTGGTTTTTCATTATAGGTAACAAAAAGATCTAATGGCAGAGGTTGCTCCAAAACAAACAAGACAAATCTTCATGGAAAACCAACACAGCTCAAAAGCACCTACAAGCAACAACCCTCTGTTTTTAACTCTTTGATGCACTTCATGAGCAGGCCTACAGTCCCATGACACACCTCGTGATGATTCTCTGGCATTTAAACAAAACCATGGGACGACTAAACAAAACTACATTACACCATGGGGCTGCCCGTGGTGGTCAGCAGTGGAAGTGGGGAAGGGCAGTCATGCACCTCTTGCTAACACAACTGGATGGTATTGTGTTAGTGTATTTATTAGCTGTATGACAGTAGCCTACCACTGAGAAACCTCCTTGTTTCCAAACGTGACCTTTCCCGTTTTTCTTCTCTTTCCTGCCAAATGGGAAATACTCTTCCAGCACTGTACAAACTCTGCTCCCTGTGTTGGTGTCATGCACAGCATTTCATATATATAATATTTCATATACAAATCAAGAAAGTATGCAACAGCATACTAGAGCATACTACACAGTATTTCACAGTATTTTCCCCCAGTTTGCCTCTATAACAGAGAGCAGAGCAAATGGACAGGGCTACAGTAAAAAAAAAAAAAAAAAAAAAAAATTGCTACATCCCCTTTCCCTTAATTTATTTTTTCTGAATATTGCATTTAGAAAAATAACAAATCCTTGCATAGCATACTCATTGGCTGCAAAACCCAGGATTAATTTCTTTATTTAGTATAAACTCACAATTTTTCTAGAGCCTTGGCCAGAAAACAAGAATTATTCCTGGCTTTCTCACTTCTGCTACTAGATGCGCCTTTTTTACACTCATTTAATAAATGCCAAACACAGTTAAGGCCTTGACTTTAGCGAAGTTTTAAATCAATATTATCAAATCGTAATTAAATTGATAAGCTCAATTTGTTGTTTCAGAATTACACGTTATCTTGCATGTGAAGTAGACGTAAAATGGGTAAAAGCTTTCTGACTTTAGAAAATCTGAGATATTTGCCACATCCAAATGAGGGTGACAGGAAAGTTGCTGTTTCTTTCAATGGCACACATGAATTTCATCCCTGCCATACATTGGTACTTTCCCTTTTGTTATCTGAGAAACCCCACTAAAACAGCTGAAATTACTTTTTCATCTATGTAAGAGACTTTCAAACACCACAATGATGGATCAATAACTTCCCTGGATGTGGTGTGATGGTGTAGAAAAAAACAGAGTGAAACATTCAGACACTAATGGGAGAAAATACATTCAGAAACACAGACCTTAATACTTCTGTGATAGCAAAGTCCTTCTGATAAAAAGATTGAGCAAAGCTGGGAGGAAAAAAAATACTAAAAAATTTGCAGAACATAGTGAACTTATTGGCATGACAGTCCCAGACCTAATGAAATACATACAAAGTATTTCACTTCTGTATTTGGGTCAGAGGCCTCACTAAACCTGCTAGGACAATGCAGATTTTTTTTTGTCTGTGAAAGAAATCATGGATACCACTTTAATATGACATGCATCAGAAGAACAATTCAAAATTCTTAATCAGTCTCAAAATTGAAATATTTTGGAGACTCAGTGAGACACAAGCCCCCAGATTTGATTAGGAATGTTAAAGTAATTCTAGAAACTGAATAGAAAGGACTGTGATGCTGAGAAGAAAAGAATGAGCAATGTGCAAAACACAAGGAGAAAAGGCAACACAGCAAAGAGAAAAAGAATAAATACTACATAGTACAGCACATGCCCTCCATGTACCACCCAAGTTACTCTGCTGGGGTGACCTACAGGTTATTGAGTTCATTTAGCATGGATGTAACTAATGACAACTTTTATATTAAACAAAGAAACATAGAAAAGAAGGATTGGACATCATAGTTTTAAAACTGACTTCCACAAAACCCAAAGTTGATTATTGTTTGAGCTCACAAAAACCATGTAGAATTTTTCGCTATCATTATTAAACTCATAATAGCTGTGCTTGTGCAAGAGAAGATTACCCAAAGCTAGTAAAAATCCCATGCTTTCTGCCAGAAGTCATTTGCTCAAAATACAAAAGTCAAAGGGCTTTTTCTCCTTCCTTACCTTTTATTCAAGTGTCCAAGTGCCTAAGTTTTTAAATTTCATATGTAGGATCCAAGATATGAAATAATTTCAGTCAAAATACACTGACAAATGTTTATTTAGTAAAGCAATTTTAGATGCTTTTCTTCCTCCCTCTTTTTTTTAAAGTAGGGAAATGACATTGTATGGACCACAATTGTAAAATTAAAAGGAGAAAACCCATTCTGGACTTACAAAACCAAGTAGCCTGGCTTAAACATTCACAGAAGCATCTCACAGACATACTTGAAGAATAAATTTAGTGCTCTCAGTGGTGATTTAGAAAAAAGAAAACTGATACAACTGTGACTGTTGTAGCGAAAAACCTAACACCACGATGATTTTAAACAGCAAGGTAAGGTTAAGATCCTTTTTAAGTTCTAAGAGAAAGGAAGGACAGAATTTTTCTAATAATCCAAATCACAATTTTTCCTAATACAGAATAATTTAAATAATCTGACCTGTACATGGGTGTTAGCCTTCCATACCAGCAGCAATCAGTCAGAGCAGTAACACTCTTCAGGCCTCAGTTCAAGAAGCAATTCTCAATCATACATGTGCTCAATAATTTATATATTACTTCCCACTGATGCTGGAGATAACTGATTGGGCCTTCACAATCTGCTTAAGACTCAGAACAAGTCAGGCTCATGCTCAGTGAGTTGGGGACACAATATTATCATCTGTCTTTACCATAAGCATACTGTGCTCAAATATTTAACCAGGGGAACCTTCTCAGCCATCTCCTGCAGCTCTCTAAGAGCTTTAGGGTGTCCTAGCTACTTTCAGCTACTTAGTCAGGTCTGCCTTTATTATAGAGGAGTAGCAAATATATTAGTGACTTAGCTAAAAGGTGTAATGGGGACTGGAAGAAACACAAATTATTATAAAATGTATATGTATATTTTTTAATAGATGGCTTGGAACTAAGGCAAGATTAAAAAAAAGGTTAGCAGCATACTCTACCAATATAGAGAGACCAGTGATAGGATCTAACCTGCAAATGACTCTTAGAAAAAAAAGACAGAAAAAGCCAACAGAATCCCGGTTTCAAAACTGAGTTTGGGGAAGTAAATGGGAAAAATAACAGCAAAAATGATTATTCAATATCTAGTAATTATTAAATAACTATTATTACATACATTATTAAAATTCTATTATTAAATAGCTACATTTGATAGTTACAGTACAGCTGTTATTGGCTTTTTAAAATCAAGAAATTGCAAGAGCCATTCTCTCTCCCTTCATATACACATGCACAAATTTTAGCCTAACTTTGATAAGGAAGTTTCCTTCAATTGTCAAGAATATTCTTGAAAATATTTTAAAAATATTAAAAATTAATTATAATTTACCAACCTTTTTGTAGTCCATTACGTTTCCTTTTCCTTGTGCCTTAAAAAGAAAGAGATTTTATATAAGACATTATATACTACAAACTAGAGTTGCAAGAATAAAGAATGCAATTAAAAGAGCCACTACTTTAAACATAACTGACTTTCTTTAGGAATCTGATACAGAAAACCCTAAAATACAACTAAATGTGTTACCATCTTATACAACGTATTTCTTTTTCAGAGGAGAGCTGCAGATACTTAATGTAATTTTTAAGTTTTTTTTTATTACAACTTGTAGTTAAACATTTGTTGAATCCAAAGTGTTTTGGTCTTAAGAGATCTTGCTGTTTGCATTAATTAATCTCTCCCATGAGATTTTGAAATAAGCTATACCCCATATCAGCAATAACAGGACTTATTTTCTTAAAAGAGAACTCTGTATATCTATAGTGATTTGCACTAGGTAATTAATAGTCTAGAGCTCTCAAAAGGGCATGTTGGATGCTGTCAGTGCTGTCACACCTGGGTTAGAGGTGCTTTTGGTTTAGAATTGTATTTAAGCATCAGCATCACCCTTTTAGTAAGAGAGAGAGAGATACAACCTGTAACTCCTAACACATTCAGAAAGAAATATGAATAAACTTTAAATTTCTTCTTGCCCAGATGCAGGCAAGTACACAGTAGACCCTGAGATAGCTCAGTTACTTAGAGCATGGTGCTAATAACACCGAAAGGTTGTGGGTTTGATCCCTGTACAGGCCATTCACTCAAGAGCTGGACTCTATAATCCTTGTGGGTCCCTTCCAACTTAGAATATATAGATCCTGATGAATATTTACAGACATCCAACTTCCTCAATTTTGTCACAGGATGACGTAGACAAGAAGATGTCTTTCTCACTCGCTGGCAGTGCTCTGACAGAACCAGAGCATTCCCGCTTAACCACCCTGAAAGCCCTTCCCTGAGGTCAGATCCAGCTGTGTCATTATCACTTCATTCAACCACAGCTCTTCTTTTTTCAGGCACATTAAAGAAAAAAAAAAAAAATCACCTGTTTCTTTCCCTCTAGCTTCCACAAGGAAAGACCACAAACCTCAGTTCTTCTGGAACGTGCCTCCTGAAAAGATGTAGTTTAGGAGCACTACCTCTCCAGGTCCTCTGGGGGCACTTGAGATATCAGCCAAAAGGAGCAGACCAACCAAAAGGAGCACAAGGAGAAGAGCTGAGGCCTGCACTGAAGAGGAACACTATGTGGCAAGCACAGCTCTAAAGAGATGTTGCCAAGATGGCACAGATTTTGAAAATAAATTAATTTTTGTACGGGAGAAAAATAAAATAGAGAAAAGAACCCACAAGAGACTAAGCAAACAGAAAATGAAGGAAAACAGTAGATAAAAGAGCTGATTCCTCTGAAGGAAGAAGGAAGGACTGATCCACCAGATTTCTTTGCTTCTCTCTTTAATCTTCTCAATAAGCGGCTTTTCCAGAATGCATAGTAAGAAAACAGCCTGATAGAATTTGGGAGTAGCAAAACTACTGCCAATAACTGCTTCCTTATTTTTGTAAGGGAAATCACTTTGATTTGCCAACTTTTATTCACCCGGTTGGATCTTTCAGCTTCTTCAAAATATATCTAGTAGTTCTATTGTGTATCAGTACGCATCAGAAGCATGTTCCTTAACAAATGATTACCAATATGCAGATTCACACTGCAGCAGAGAATCTGACAACATGCTTGAGGAAGATGCTTTTTGGTCTCAGCAATACCAGAAGAGGTGTGCTCAGCCTGCCTCCTCCTGCTCTTATTACCAACAGCAAGAGTTATTTCCTCGTGATCTGTTCCTGTGAAGCATTCAAGTCAATGGCAGTTGTGCTTCTCCAAGCAGCAACCTTACCCAATCTGTCTCCTAAGCCTTCTTTATTACAACTGCACAGTTGGACAAACTTTGCTTTTTGTGATTTTTTGTTTTGTTTTGTTTTTTACCCTCACATTAGTTTGACTTTTTCTGACCCTCATCTCAGACACACAGATCTTTTTTACCTTTTAAATCAGACTTGCTCAACTGGTTAAAAGCTTCTGACAGCGAGTGAGAGGACTGCATGTGCTTTACCTATTTAAACCATACAAATGGCATTGTGCAAGAGGGTGGCTTATGAGCACTGCCAATATGATGAAGTCTCTGGTTTGAGTGTTTGGCCAACACTGAATGTCACATAGTGAATGTGACTATGGATGATCTCTCAAAGAAGTTGTAGTTAATGAAAGATAATTTTCCTTTCTAAACCAACACAAGTCAAGAAAGGCTCCTGAGCAAGATGTTCTACATTGTGGTGAGTAGTTAGTTGGAGCAGTATAGTAAATACCATGTATAAAGTATACATATGCATATGTATAAATGTATGAAGTAGCAGTAGATAGCAAATAATTCTGCATAGTACATGTCACTTTGCACCCCAGCTCCTTTCACAGAGAACTGCTTCATTGTTTCTATAATGCCCATTTTTGGTATGAAAATTTAGTAAGCAGACAGACAGCACTCCTGGAGTCCTGCAACCTCCTCTAGATTCTGCAGATGGGAAATTGTTTCAAAGCTTTTATACACCGTGCTGTGGAAATACCATTATCCTCCAACTGCAATAATCCAAATCCATTTACATTCAACTCGCATATGAGCCTTGTGTTGTGACTGTAGGATTCCAAAATTCATTGTCACACATTGTGAACTACCAGCCCCTAACTTCAAAATGACAATAGGTTTGCTTCACTTCAAGATTCCCCAACTCCATATCACTGTACGGCTGTAGAGTCTGCATATACTCCCCAGAATTTTGCTGCTGAAAAGACTATGCTCCTTGCTTTCAGTATGTCAAGGCAGGCTGCAACTTGGCCATCATGAATGCAGAATGAGGCAAAGGCTCAGACTCCATGCCCTGTACCCAAGAGTCTTGCTTTTAAACCAGCAAGGAAAGGAGCCATTCAGCCAACACATCTTGAATGAATATGCTTGCACAGAGCCAGCTTCTTATTGAAGGTAGCAGCCTTTTTAACAAAAAATCTGTGTAACTACAAGCGGGAATTTCCAAATGGCAGTCATGCCTGTTGTTTAGACAGACAAAACATGTCCAACTGATAAGTGTTTAATTTTGGCCATTTCAGTGCTTCCCCCTCCTTTCCTTTCTTGCTATCTTCTACAGTTACCTATTTGTGTTTCAGAAACACCCAGGAAGCTATTCACAGACTTGATTCCTGCTGTGGTACAAGATAGCTACCAGATAGCTATCTTATTGCCTTCCTCATCTAAGGGTTAGAGATAAAAAATAGCTGAGAAAAAGAACAAAGAATAAGGATATCAGACAGCTAGATCTCACAAATATTTTGTAGTAGTCAAAAAGCCATGTCCCCCAAATCTTTCTCCCTTCATCCAAAATTACTGCTCCCAGAGTCAAGTTGGCAGAAGGGGACATGTGCCTACCTTTCAAGCACTGTGATGGCTGAAGTTCTCTGCTTTAAGCTGTCAGTGAAAGTAGCTTTAAATCAAGATGTGGGACTGCACAAGTATTGCAGAGGAAGAGACATAAGCTCCACATAAATGAATGTTTGTTACACTGACACACAAAATTTTGACAGAGCTCGACTGTCAGGTCCCTACATTTCCCCCACCTCTTGAAAGCATAGAAGAGAGAGATAGTAAGCATTGGAAAGCATAGGTGAACCTGTTGTTAATTCCTAAGTTTCTTTGAAGATTAAAAGTATAGATAGGAAGAGATAAATACATGGCAAAACCAGGAAATTCTAAATAATGCTTTAATTTACCTCTCTAATCTGCTTAATCCACGCCTCCCTTCCGAGGAATTCCTGATGAAGGATTGCAGGAGCAGAATTCAAACTGAAGGCCATTGTATCACTTGAACTTTCTTTAACAAATGGCTGAAGGTCTGAATGTAGCTGAAAGAGAAGAACACATTTCTTCAGTTCCCAGGAACAGTGTACATATCCACCCACGCACCAAACTGAGGTCCAAATCCTGATTCTATACCTACTCACCCCTTTCTGCTTCAACACTTGTACTTTGGTTGCACTTTTTCAAGTTTGGAGGAGGGACAGAACCATTGCACTGGTGGAAAGTTGTGGTAAAGAGAAGCAAAGACAGGGGTAAAGGACACCTTATGGAGCTGGGCAAGCCATAGGACATAGCCATGCAGGAAGCTGTGGGGTGTCAGGAAGCATAAAAAATATAAATGATCCAATCTTTGGTGGGACGAATATCAGTTTTTAATCTGTGAAGGGTAATACATTCTACTTTACAGCACCTGAGGAAGCTGATGCAGTATGACCTTCCTTCTGACAAAGGAAATGCTACATAGCTAGTAGCTTTCTATGAAAATTATGCAATCCTTTATACACAACTACGTGTCAATTGTGAATACATAAATATTAAAGCATTCACAAAACATTAAGGCTATAGCTGCACTAGAAGCAATTTTCTGGTAGAATTGTACCTAGTAATAGCATACAGTGGCATTTCTATGGCAGTAAAACTGTGCTTTATAAAACCACTTCCTTCTCCTGTAGGAACTAGAAACTATCTAAATCAACTCAGCTGAAGTACATGAGAGGCCTGTCTGCCTGTCTGAAGCTACATCCAACCTTGCAAGTAGTGCAATACATCAGGAACAGATCTTTAGGGCAAAACAACAGTGCCAAGGATCCAAGTTCCCCACTGTGCGTTTTCCTTTGGACTAGCTCTAGCTGCAGACTGAAAGTCTTCCAGTGGAGGTCAGAAACCTTCTATGGGAAATCCTATTACTGAAAAGGTGTGGGCTGCTCCTGTCCAGATCTGGTGGCCTCCCTCCTCACCCTCAAGTTGCCCCCTTTGGAAGTTACCTCCACAGCAGGTTATTCAGAAGGGAATGTAAGAAGGTCCTTCTGCCACTGCAGCTTGTGCCTCAGCCCATGTGCTGCTCCAGGCAGTTGAGCCTCAAGTACAAATCTCTGCATGGTGGCAGTCAAGACCCAACACATCCCGTACAGACTGGGAAACAAGAGGCTGGAGATCAGCACTGCGGAAAGGGACCTGGGTGTTTGATGGCAAGTTGGATATGAGTCAGCAGTGCTCTGGCAGCCAGCAGGGCCAACCCTATCTTGTGGGGGAGAATAGGCAAAGCAGCATCACCAGCCGGTCAAAGGAGGTGATTGACCCGTTCTGCTCTGCACTAGTGCAGCCTCACCTTGAATATTGTGTGCAGTTTTGGGCACCACAACATAAAGATATTAAGCTGTTAGAGAGCGTCCAAAGGTGGGCAACGAAGATGGTGAAGGGCCTTGAGGGGAAGCTGTATGAGGAGTGGCTGAGGGCACTTGTCTGTTCAGCCAGGGGGAGAGGAGACTGTGGAGAGATCTCATTGCAGTCACAACTTCCTTGTGAGAGGAAGTGGAAGAACAGGCACTAATTTCTTCTCTCTGGCAATCAGTGACAGGACCCAAGGGAATGTCCTGAAGTTGTGTCAGGGGAGGTTTAAATTGGATTTTATGGAATGGTTCCTCACCCACAGGGTGGTTGGGCACTGGATCAGGATCCTCAGGGAAGTGGTCGTGGCACCAAGTCTGCCAGAGTTCAAGACGCATTTGGACAAACGCTCTCAGGCACATGGTGTGATTCTTGGGGTTGTTCTGTGCAGGGCCAGGAGTTGGACTCAATGATCCTTGTGAGTCCCTTCCAACTCAGGATATTATATGACATGCTTCCTTCTGCAACTTTTGCTACAGGGACTGTGGCTTTAGGAAGAAGAATGTAGGAGCAGAGAAGTTTTAAGCTGTTGCAGAAAGATGTGCTAGAGGGACATTAACAGAAGCTTGAATGTAATCAGTTACTTTGCCAGGAGTGTGATTTTGCCAGTTCACAAGTACTGTTCATACCAGCAGTTTCCGCAAACACCTTCACACCAGGCAGCAGTTGAATCTCTCAAAAATGACCTCCTGGCAAAAGTCTACAGCACAGTGGCAGTATACAACAGAGCTCAAGATCAACACATCTTAGAAGCCCTGCTGTATTTAAGATCCCAGAACCAAAGGAAAAAGCATACCTTATGACTCAGAGACATATGCTTCCCATACTGGAAGGCCATGTCCTGAATCTCAGTGCTGTGCTTTGCTAGCTCCATTGCAGCCTGGCAGCTCTTTGCCAGCAAGGCACTATGTGACAAGAAAACCTGATCCTTCCACCGAGATATGCCGATATCATCTGTAAGACAGTTCTCCTGAAAATGAAACAAAGGCTACCATGAAAACACCAAAACCGCGGATGTGATTGCTCACAGACATGATTAGTGTGGCACAGGTGAGTAACATGGTAAGTAAGAAAAACAAAACTCTGGGTGCCACGGTGCCAAATAAAGAAAGGTGGTTTTTAGGGATGATTAGAGAAAAATATCAGAATAAATAAACTGGCAGCTTCGAACAAAAACCTTTTTCATTTTCTGCTCAAAAAGAACAATGCAAAATATGTGGAGTTGTCAACACATTCAGCATAAATCTTTTCTTAATGATTGTATCATTACACTGAACATTAACAACCAACTACATCCCTCATGAGGGACTGGGGAGTTAAAAAAACCCAAACGAAACTCTAAAACAACAATAACAAAACAAATCCCAAAAGTAAAACCCCACAGAGTACACCTACACTTCAGCCCCTTGCCAGTTACCAAGAACCAACAATCCGAAACAAACTTGAGAAATCCCTACAAT
Organism: Cephalopterus ornatus; assembly: GCA_013396775.1. NCBI lineage: Eukaryota > Metazoa > Chordata > Aves > Passeriformes > Cotingidae > Cephalopterus > Cephalopterus ornatus. The sequence continues at coordinate 656,555 of VZRE01014207.1, forward strand.
TTCTGTGGTCAAGAAAAAAACGCATTACAAAAGGTATTAAATATCCTTATAGACGGCACTGGAAAAATGAAAGGCTGCAATGGATGACTTGTACCTCTTCTACTCCCATATTAAGGATGAGGAATGACTGAATGTAGTAAAGTTGCAATTTAGAAGTGTCAGGTATTAACTTTCTCCAGGCCTGACAGAGATCTCAGTGATGCCTCTGCTGAACTTTATCAACTTGACTGTAAGGTCAGAAATGCTCAACCATTCTCAAAACCTTTTATATTCAAAATATTAATTTGGATTACTTTCCACAAAGTATTTTTAACTAACACAAATAAAATACTTTCTCCCCAAACCCAAATTCACCTGCCATTTTTTAGACTTATAAGGTGTTAATATGGCACTATTTCACTAATGGGTCTTCAAAGCTAGACATGACTTTCATCTATCTCACATACATGATACTGTCACACCTTAAGGTACTCTCTAAAGAGAGGAAAAAACAAAGACCAAAACCTGAAAAGACCACAATTGTTTTACTTTGAAAAAAACAAAATCAGCAATGAGAAGCAACAGAAAAAAAATTTCAAGCATATAAATTTTGTAATTTTTCAGTTCAGCTAAATCTGAAGCATACATTAAACCAAAAGATATTCTTTAAAAGAGTAATATAAAAACCCCTTTTATATAACAAGCTTTTTCCCCCTCAAAGAGATGTCAATTAAATTACTTAGAAATGAGCAAGAAGTAATTCTGTGTGACCCCATAGTTTTCTAGCAAGGTATTATCTGTCATGAAATCAGTAACAAATGAAATAGAATCCATCCGTTCAGTTCTAATTTTCCTCCCTTATGGATATCACCCAGAAGTGCTGTGTTACAAGGGAGAGGATAATTTGAGACTAATGGAAGAAGTAGGAGAATTCTGCAATGCCAAGTAACACAGAGCTGTATCAAAATGTCTTTGCTTTCAGACATACTATTAAGTTATACAAGGGAAGTGAAGAACAGAGAAACCACATGTTTGCTGTTATGCATATGACAACTTACAAAGTCAAGCCTAAAGTTTCCTCGTGTTTCAGTATTTTTGTTTTAGTATCTTAAACTCATCCCAGAGCATGTGCAAATTCCCATGACTGGCAAAACGTCAAAATGAGCATTTAATTCAAGTAGTTCCGCATATATCAAGTCTCTTTTTTCCCCACTCAGATACAGATCAATTTATTTGAAATTTAAAATTGAGTGCTCTTGGAAGACAAAACACAATCTTTTCCTTAACAACCAATCTGCTCAGTGAAAAAACAGTATTTACTAGAATTCGCTGGATGATATTGAAAATTGGCAGTGATTTTTACAATCATTTGTTCTGAACCCAAGTAAGACAAAAATACTCTAGAAAAGTATCCTGAAACAATTTTGAAGTTAAAAAAAAATTTTTTGAGAAGACCCCTGAGTTCAAAATATTTACTTGCTGGAGCCTTTGAGCAGCAAGAGAAATACAGACATTATCAAATATCAACTGCGGGAACTGAAGAAGCTTAAACAATTATTGCAACTCAGCATATACAAGGAAATTAATTCTATGATTTGTTACAAAATTATATTCTTAAACAAGTTTGAATTTCATAACTGGATAGAAAGTGATGGCACAAAAAGTTACTGTCCACTAGATGAACATCATGCAGAAGCTTCAAGCATCTAAAATGAGCATCTAACTTGAAAAAAAAAAGACAAGAATTGGACACATATTTGAAGATAGAGTATCGAAATCTTAAAAAACATAACTACTGTAAATCCCTGGGTTACAGAAACAAGCCAGTTGTAAAAAGGCATTACGTCCATATGGATGTGCCTTAGCATATGAACTTGTATGACAGAATATAGCTGATTTTAATCAGAGAACCTCTTATGACCACGCACCCCTAAAGCTTCTGGTGCTTAAGAAGGCAGACAAAACCTTTCTTCAGCAACGTTTTTCAACAATGTAATTTTTTCCCCAAGCTTAACTCATGTTGTTCATAAAGTGTCCACCAACATTCATACAAGGGTATGTAGGACAAGATCTAAAGGTTATTGTAAAAACATCAAGGGAAAACTGAAACTAGTTCTAGATTGCAAAAGCTGTAAAATCTGGCATCATGACAGTGCTTACTACTTTTAGAGAAATTTTCACTGTCAATTAATTGATAACTAATGTGTGGGATCTCATTCACAAGTTCTGTCACCAGGAAATTGGTCCAGATCACAAGCATTCCTGATGCTGTCTGGGTGGCAGAAGCTGGATGAAGAGAGACAAACCCCTCACCATCCCCAGAGGAAAACAGCCAGCTCCAGATATAGTTCGCATAATGTCAGCATGGGAACACAGGGAAAATACATGAATCCAGCTCTGTTGACCATCATTTCCCATGGGAAATTAAGAACAGCTGAGGGTGCTCCTATTTTACTATCAGCAAGGTCAATTACTGTTTTGTTAGAAATTGTCTAGTTGAGATTTTTTTTTTCAACTAAGCTACTTCCATAATTTTAAACTGTGTTTGAAACAATCATCTCAGGAAACAGGAAACAAGAAAACTTTTAGAAAATGAACCTGCAGGACACAATGTGCAAACATAACCATCAGGAAGGGCAGCTTTTAGTGATGGCAACAAGGATCCCCAATACAAAAGCAGCACTTAACTCAGTTTGATTCATCACGCCAAAGAAGATGCTCACATGTGGTTCAGCTGAAAACATATTAAGGAAATATGCATGAAAAACCTGTCTTCAAAGTGCAAAAATCCATTTGCAAAACCAGGAAGGAGTAGAAGTCAGAGACTCTTCGATGTAAAACTTCAGCTACAGTTTATAAGGGAAAACTTAATTTATTTCCATACCATGGCAGCTCTTTCTTAGCCATCTGCTGTTGCACAAAATGATTGAAATGTCTGAATCACTTATATCAAACTTTAGTTTAGTTCTCAATGGGCAAATAATCCGCAGAAACACACAGAAATAATTTTAAATTGCATATTCAAGTTTTAAATTAGGTAGTTCAAGAACTTCTACTTTACATAAATAAAATCCAATGCAACTATGAATCATTCTACCAGTAGCAAGACCCTGCAATACATCTTGCACATGGTTCACATAAGCTTTCAACAGATGTATTCATGCTTGCTGAACATGACAGGGCATGTTTTATTGGTCTATTAATACATGTCTTCACTGCTTTCGGAGGAACAAGGGTGTCTGTAAATGAGTCAACAAAGCATGCCACCAACTACTGCTACTGTGACACTAAAAAAAACCCTCACACGTTACCTAAAAAAAATTTTGAAAACTTAAAATAAATTTAAATCTCTTCACATCTGTTATTTTAAATCTCTCTGGAAAAGCTTAGCATTTGAAAGAACAAAAGCAGTAAACAAACAGCATTGGCCTTCTTTCTAGCTATGCTTTTTTCCCCTTTGACATATTTACCCATTCTTTTCATAGATGCTCTTTACTCAAATTCCGTATTTTATCCTTCCCTTTTGTCTTGCAACAGAAACATTTGTTTAAAAAAAGTGAAAACTCTGACTGCTGCACTGCTAAAAGGTGATTTACATATCTCAAAATGCATTTGGTTAACTTCCTATGGTAAAATTATAAACAAATCCTTTACTTTTAACTTTTAACACACTCATAGCAGTCCAATTGATGGACATGTGCAGTATTCCAAAACATTACTTCTCAAAGCAGGGCTGGTAACCAAATATCAAAGAACCAGTACTACTCACCACATGTAGCCTGTCCTTCCCCAGAAAACACATTTATTAGAAATATTTGTTAATTCACTGTTTGGTACAATGAGTACTTGTCACTAATGTATTTCCTTTTAAACTTGTTTTACATATTAATTATGCACAATTTTTACACCACTGCATCAAAAACACCTGATGGTTCTTCTGGTCATCAGTGGAACATGCTGTAAATGGTTTTGCCCTATATAATATCCCATTCTGACACTAACAGGAGTTTTGGCAATGCACACTTAGTATCAGCTAGATACTCTGGAGATGAGGAAAAAAGAACCCAAAAACTGACCAAGTGATTTCCCATGAGAGTCCCTAATGCTTTAAGATTGCAAGAACGGTCTGGCAGGTAAAGCACAAGAGCCAACACTCAAGTCCCACTCTTGATTCTGCAGTTTCACCTTGAACTTCCCTGTATATCTTGTTCAGTGGCCTGACAAGAATATTAAAGCAACCCTCATTAATATTTGTTAAATGATCTGGAATATTAAAACAGAATCTTTTTAGTAGTACGACAGTATTCTCTGAGTTAGCAAACATTTTAGAAGCCTTCAGTCTCCTGAAAGTTTGAAACAGAGACTCAGAGTAATGAGGTTTTTTTCCTGCTAAAAATAGACATCACAATCAAGACTGAAGGCCAGATTAGACAACTTTGACCTTTGCACTCACGAAGGCACAAATTTTTACTCCCAAATTAGACCTAGATTCAGGAAAGGCAGATGGGACTGGGAAGAATGTCCTTTACTGGCAGAATTTTGGTCTAAGAGGGAATTCAGAGCACAGAGCTATAAAGGTTTATCATATCACCCCTTTCTGCTCCAATTCACACTCGCCCTTGCAATCCACACATGAGGACTGCTTCAGTAAGGCAGCAGAAAATAAACAAAAAAAGAATAACTAAGAAAGAGAAAATTAAGATCTTCTGCAGTGGCAGGAATCCAGAAGAGTCCACAACATTTCTCATTTATACAGGGGTCATGGTTAAAATAAAATGCAGTTTCATCGCTGAGATCAACCTGTAGAGCTTTACTTCTACACACAATAGAGTAGGTTGGTGTTTTTTAAATATACCTGTGATCTACTTGTATTTAGAAACCTGCTTGCATATGGAAAATAAAATCGTAAATGTTCTTTCCAAAAATCTTAAAGATATCACCCATTTTAACATACAACCTTGAGCACAATCCTCAGGTAAAACACAGCAGATGCAGAAGCACTGCCAAGTTCCCAACATCGCACTCCTGCTATGCTTCCACCCAGGGTCCCCTCCTGAGAGGTGCCAGAAGATGCTGGGCACGTGCCATCCTCTGTGCGGAGCCCAGTGAGCTGTGAGCCCCTGGCAGCCCCCGAGTGAGCCATTACTGCTGTCCTGCTGGAGGCTCTCCCTCAGCTCCTGTGATTGTTTCAATCAAAATGAGAGGGACACATTTGAATAAGGTTAGTTTTAGTGACATGTCTTTGCTGCTGCAGAGCAGGAGAGACAGACACTGACCAAGGGAGCACCCTCTGGAGCCCAGCTACTGATAGGCACGGGCACTCTCCACTTGCCCACAGTGGTTTGGTTGGGGCAGGGGCATCAGGGCAGGCATCTACTGTAGCAGTAATCCACGAGATCAGGGCTTCCACTAAGGTATTAATTTTGCTGCATAACACAGCTAAGCAACAGCAAACCAGAGCTGCAATTCAAGTACACAATACCTAATGAACCGTAAGATTCAGGTCTCCAAGGTAAACCGGGAGCATGAGACAATGCCACTACAAGTGAATCTATCTACCTCAGTGGATTTCAAGATTGATATTCACATATACACAGTGCTCATCAGTGACTGAAAAGTTGCTACCATAAAACCTGTAGAGGTTCAAATTGCTGACTTTATTGCATGTGTTAAGACACAGTCATAGTAAATCAAAGAAAGAACTCTTTTTTTTGCCAAAACTCTGCCCAAGCAAGCCTACTTCATGAATGCTCTCTAGAAGTTTCCTTAAATATTCCAGTAAAGACAATACATGCATGGTGACTTCTGGTCAAGAAGAATACACAGTTGCACTCCTAATATTTCAGGACAAAACTCTGAAGAAAGGACATGATATAAGTTCAGGAGGAAGCATTTTGTAAACATCTTCGGGCTTAGAAATGACAGGTTTGACATGTAAATATTAGTATTGGTGACAACATCGTAATAAATGCCTGTAACAGAACCTTGACTAGAAACCTGTGGAAGTGTTTGGAAAGCCTGTAGTAAAATATGTATAGAGTGCCTGGTAATGATACAACATTATCTTATTAAGCACTAACAGAAATAAAATAGTCCCGCCTTGAGCATTTCTGGAAAATTCTATCAGAGCTTACAGGTGTCATAACAATGACATTCACTAGCACTAAAACGAATTCTCTTCCTCCTTCTCCCTCCTTTCAAACAGATGAGAAAGTAATCATATCTATTGTAGTTACACATTAATATCACAAAATGCCTTGGGTACATAAATCTACTGAAATTCTTACCTCAGATGATTTTGAGTTTTCATAATATATACCTTGAACTAAGTCACCAATAGCACTTGAAATGAGTTCCACAACCTGTAAAAGAAAATTAGAAAAAACCCTTACATCTTTAATTATCACCAATTTCACTAACAAACCTACTGCAGATTTCCAGAGAGACAAACCACAACATTCCTTGCAGAAAGCTAGTTATGAAAGACTGCAGAACTTACTATGATTTGTTCTGCACAAGCATGATGCTGTATCTCTGCTAAAACCTCTACAACAGTAACTCTTCTATCAAAGTTTTAAGTTAACATAAATGAAAAGCAAGACTTGTTTTTCCTAAAGTGTGAACTATGGAGTGTATTCTCAAAAGGACATTCACAGAACTAATAAACCCCAGTTCATGAATATGAGACAGTACCTCATCTGGGCTTTGTTTTGTTTTGATTTTTTCCTGCCAAGTAAATACTTCACAATACCTCTCCTTGGGAGCTGTTAAAATTCTAATCTTCGTGGCTAATACAGAAAAGTCAGAATCCATAGAAAGGTAACCTTTCAAATGTGATCATTTGGTATTCGTGTGCCCTGGGAATGCACTGTGGATGTATTTAGTGCATGGCCTGAGGCTCAGCTGTACCACATACACTGAAAGTCTGCAACACGGGAATGTTTAAATCAGATTTATCAATCTGTATTATCTTCAGGGTTCAGACTTTTTATTTTATTCAAGTAAAGCCTAAAAATCTGAACTTGATCCAGAATGTAAAACAAGCAGTCCACGGTCTCCCTGGAACTACTGTACAATTTAAAGTTGTGCACATGAACTGTCTTAATTGGAACAAAATACTCAGATTTATTGTAAAATTAAATGCAGGCATTTCAAATAAGCACACCTTAAGGCCACCTCTTCAGTTGCTCACAAAGTTTTAATTTCTTGAATGTTTAATTTCCTATGCATATGAGTCTATATCTGATTCCTCTATTTGCTTCCTAAGATTCAACATAGCTCTTATTGAATTAAAAGATTTAGTTTCAATTTTTATCACTCCTGTAACTGAAGACAAGAAGTCAAATGATAAACCCCCTAACAGAAAGATATTCTAACATTTAGGCATGCTTTATTTGATAATAAAAACACATTTGTATGCTAGTTTTGAGCACTACCAGAAAGGTTGTGTTTTCTTTTTTTTTTTTTTTAAACACTGGTTCATATACATATTCATATACACACAGCAAGTGCTAACTTTAGAAATGGTGCTGATTAAAAGTCATGTTTTTTCTTGCAATGCATATGGGCTAATTTGCAAGACCTACAAAAACAGCCTGAAAAAAAAAAAAATCACATTGCCCTTTAGGAAATTAGATACCGAAGAAATATTGTAGCAATATGAGCTGCTAAGGAACTGAAAGGACAATGATCCTACAGTGTTACCAGATGTGTTGAGTTATTTAAGTGGGGAACAGAGAAAACGAGGGGCTTCTTTTTTTTTTTTAAACAGCCCCCCTCCCCCCCTTTTTTTTAAGGTATCAGATAAGCCTTATTCCCAAATCCAGGAGGACTGAGTATCGCCAATAGGTCTATGAAAGTCTGTAACTAAATGCCCAGGATCAGATTGTATTACAGTTTATACAAGCAACATCCCAAGATTCTTCTGATGGCTAGGACACATAATACAGATCAATCACTCACTAAAAAATGTTATGGTTTGTGAAATGGTCTGAGCTCAGAGACCTACACTGGTAATACGAAGAGGAATTTACAAAGACACTGAGTCCTACTCTAAATGTCAAAGTGATAGTATGAACTTTTAACAATACAGCTGGCTCTGGATAACTAGACCTTTTCCTCTCTTGCCTGAAACTCTAGACTGAGCAGAACTCTGTTTTGGGGTTTCTTTTTTCCATCTCTCCTCCCTCCTTTTAGTGCAACTCTACTCTCAAAGGCAATTTTAAATGTCTTAAAACAAGCTTGGTGAAACATTTGTGAACAACTGTACCTCTTCCTCTTATGAGTTTATAAAACATCTTAGGAGAATTACACATCAGCTATTTAAAGAATCCTCATATTAAATATCATTAGGCCTTTAGTGACATATTGAACACTGTATGTTAGTGAGAACTTAATATTACCTCCCTTCTTTGCAAATATATATATATGTTTTAAAGAATATTTTTTAAGGCAAATGTAAGGCCATACAGTTCACTACCAGGAATGAAATTCTAGTTTCAAGAGCACAGTGTGACACTTGCATGAGGCTCTGTTACCTCACCAATCTTTAACCTGATCTATGAAAAGCATCTGCTGCTCAACATCAGTGGCCTGGGGTCCTGAGCGCTGGGGAAAGAAATGAGAAATGAGGAAACCAGGCAATTTTCCCCTGCATCCCAAAGTGGCACAGAGGAAATAAAAATATTACAGATGCAGTAGTATTCATTCAGCGATACACTGTCTAGTTCTTACGTAACACTTCTCATCACAAAATCTGAAAGCAATCAACATCCCTGTAAAATATATTCCCTACTGTTTTATATAAAGGGAAAATGGTGACTGTGAACTGATTTTCCACAAAACCATGCAGCATGCCAGTGGAAGAGTAGAAAACAGTATCCAAGTTATCCCCAGTCTCATTGGTGCCATTTTGCCTGACGAGTGCTCTGTTCCACTTGCTGGCATTTCTGAGAAGGAAGTCTGAGAAGCAGGAAGGGTAGATGAAAAATGAAGTGCTCTCAACTGCTTCTCTTCCCTTTTGAAGGTTGAGCTTCATTTTAAACAAGTTCAGAGATGGGGAAAGGGAAGAAAGGATCGCCAGAATTAGTGCTTGAAAACAGCAGCAACTCAAAAGAGACCAAAGGCAGGCTATTTATAATCTCTCTTCCCACTATTTTCTACTCCTCTACATGTTTTTGAGAAGCCTGGTTCCTTGTGGGTACTCGAGATGAGCAGGAGTAACACCACACTGAAAGAAAACAAACTTCCACTCTATTTTTCATTTTCCACTCTGCATCAGCATCTTCCAAAGCGCTGTATTTTCTGCTCCCCCAGAGCATCCACAGGGCTGGGAGCAGACCAGGGGATGACCCATTACCTGCAGGTGACAAGTGCACATGCAAGTGATTTTACAGCCTTTATATACCTTTTGCAAGAGTTCCGCCAGTGTATCTTTTTTTTTTCCTAAGGAGGTATTACTTCAACACCTTTCTTGGGATGTGATCTCTTCTGCTTTTAAAAGGTCGACACAAAGATCATCAATTTAGGATGAATACAGGGAAAAGAGACTGATTGTTAAGGCTAAAATCTCTCCTACTATCTAGGCAGACTGAGTGTATAACATGACGTAGATTCTAGATACAACCACTTGATTGCTCATTCCATAGCAAGGTAGAGCATATGCTCTGACCTCTCCAATTCATTCAAGTATGAAATAGGCCAAAAGACTGTGCTATGTTTCAGTGCCAGAAGAGTTCTGCAGGTTTAAAGATCAGAAATTTGGTGAAACTTAATTTACCCTTTTCTGGGGTAGTAACTTATTTGTCAAAAATGCACAGCTTTAGACCTTCAAGGCTCTTTAAATTTACTTCAAGTCTACTTTCTCAAGCTCCAAATTTCTAAATATTAATTGAAGAAATAAATCAAAATGTTGGTAATTCACTTAGCTGTTCAGATAATTACTCAGGACATTCAACCAACCACATACCTCCCTCCTTTTCCAGAAATCAGTATTTCATGTAGTTTACTAAAGACCTGTCTATAAGATAATTCAGACTTCAGAATTCATCATACATGATGACACAGAACAGGGCCATATGTTCAGTGTTGCAGGTACAGCATCCCAGTTCATGCCTGCAGTTGCCTGTCCTGCAAAAATCAAACTATCTATAGAGAAAGAGGCATATTTTAATTAAAGGGAAACTTTATGCTAGAAAGACTGCAGGGAAATCACAGAACGGAAGACATTTTGATAGAATACTTTCTTTGAAGTTAAAAGATAAGATTCAGACTCCATCAAGCACAGTAAAAAGAATGGATTCTGGGCCCCACTCATCCTTCATGCGATTTCTAAATAACCTGGATGAAAGAACAACATTGATGCCATCAGTTTAGCAACTGAAGCACTTTGTTCCCTTCACTTGTCTTTAAAATATTTTAAAAGTTTACAGCAATGTAACACTGCATATGTATCTTTTCCTGGTTTTCCTTCTAGTTTTAAAAAAAAGGAATGAATTTGAGTTCCATTCAAAGAATGGTCAATTTATTTTAAATTCACCAGCTGAAGTAGAATTGATTACACAGACCACTCTATTTCAGACAAGTAATACAGTGTCTCTCCAGACTCTAATGGATATTTTCAAAGGGAACATCATGGAAAGGATGAAGCTCTTGCAGGAAGACAGCAAACAGCACTAGGAAGAACACAGCAATGGATATATCTTCATTCTTCATTCCTCATGATTTCTATTTGACAAACTTCCTTAGCCTTGCCAAATTCCTTCCAAAAAGGACCACAAGTAATTCCTTCCATCCTTATGTTGAAACTATATCCTTTCCTCACACATCTGCTATGACAAACCCTGATTCTTGCTGCTGATGTGTAGACTTGAAAATGTAGCAAGACTTCCTCATACAAGTAAAGAAGAAAACATTGAGTCAGGAAACATTAAATACACAGAAAAAAATTCCTACAACTTGCATTTCACTTCCTTCCCCAAACAAGCACTAATTTGGGAAATATTTCCACTCTTAAAAATTACACAGAAAGCTCTCAAAATTAAATATTCTCCTGCATTTGACACAGAAACACTGTAACACTAGGCAGCTAAAGACAAAACTCAGCAAACAGCTGAAATTGGATTTCAATTAATCAATAATACCTTAAAAAAACCAAAAAGGGGGAGGGGAGCTCTAAGGAGTTCCAAGAACAATGGAATTCAATTTTCTTTCCTGGTAATCTCAAACATCATTAGTCATACAGGGGTATGACTAAGTGTGCCAGACTACAAAATGTTTTGGCATTTTTTAATCTAATGTTTATTGAATCCTATTGAATTTACTATTTGAAATCATCTTGAGCTTTACTATTTTTTGAAGCTGGCCCTCTCTGAGTTGAAACACACAGAAAGGACTCCTTACAATGATTTGCTTTCTAGCACATTTTAAGTGGTCTAGAAAAACATCTTTAGGTTTTTCTTCTTCTATTAATGATGAATTAGTAGCAAAATACAATGTCCAGTGTAAATGCATCACTCAAACCCATTACTTATTAAAAAGGTACTTCCTAGACATAAAAATAATGCCTCAAAATAAACAGCAGCAATTTGAAGATTGCTAATACTGTCAAATATCTAACTTAAGGTCAGTCTGCCTTAGGGATTTTCACCAGTGTTAAGCCACCCTTTTTGTGCTGATGTAGCACTTTCTACAGAAGTGGATTTCATCAGTATAAAGATTTTTAGTGCATAATTCAGTCATTTTCCTTAATGTCAACATAACCAACAGAAGAAATACCCTTTTCCCTTGTCTACATCCATATGCTGCTTTACACAGTTTATTAATACCTTTGCAGATCCAATGCAGCAGATCCTTGCGCTAAAGTACTCAACAACTGCTGCTGAGTGACCCAGGTTAGAGAAATGTGTGATTTCTTCATCAGCTTGACCCTTTTGGACGGGATAATTTCATTGTATCTTTCCTCTATACAAAACAGCGAACAAAGAAGGTATCATGACTACTGGGTTCTGTGGATACAAACCCCTCCTCATCAATAAGTGATACACAGGAGCATGGCTATAAAACACTATTCCCACTCACACAGTTGCAGATAACCATCAAATCAAGATATGTTCACAAATGAATTGAGGATTAAACTGAATAACACAATTACCGTTACCAAGCAGCATTAACTATTTTGCACAGTCTGTATCTGAAAAAATGTGAATCAGAAGTAATACCACTTAGCATCTGACAGATGGAATCAACTAAATGAAGCTGCAGATGTTTGTTAAGTTAACAAATCAACAACTAGGGTACCAGGAATCGGATTCTAGACTTCAGATGACATGCTACTGAATTTAAAAACACTAATATTAACAATCAGTTACAGTGCATCCAAAGACTCAATATTCTTGTTAGCCAACAAGAAGTCAAATACATCAGCATTTTGTTTAAAAATACAATTAACTTATCTACATTCCTGCTAAAATTTTCTGCATTATAATATATTATTACACTGAAACCACTCCAGATGTAAAGGCACTTTTACTAAAAATTTTAAAATGGGAAGAGAAGTTTTAAAGACAAGCTTTACAGCAGAGAAAAGAAAGTGGAAGATATATAATCTGTCACCCTATTTACAAGACACACCTGTTTTAACTTCTCCTACAGTACAATGTGTATAAACACCTGTAGTGGGTCGACCCTGGCTGGATGCCAGGTACTCACTAAAGCCACTCTCTCACTCTCCCTCTGCAACTGGACAGAGCAAAGAAAAAAAAAAAACAGCTGAGGATTCATGAGTTGAGATAAGAGCTGGGAGAGGTCACTTACTGATTACTTTCATGGGCAAAACAGACTCAAAGAGAGGATAGTACTTAAATTTATTACTAACAGGATAAGAGCCAAAGAGTGAGAAATAAAACAGTCTTAAAAACACCTTCCCCTACTCTCCCTTCCACGTTCTCCCTCCTCCCCAACCAGCAGTGCAGGTGGATGGGGAAGGGGGATTGCAGTCACTTGTTGTTTCTGCCGCTGCTCAGAGAGAGAAGTCCTTCCCCTGCTTCTGTGGGGTGCCTCCCACAGGAGGCAGTCCTTGATGGACCTTTCCAGCGTAAGTCCATCCCTTGGGCAGCAGTTCTTCCCAAACTGCTGTCCCATGGGTCACACTATTTCATGGGGTACAGTCCTTCACCAATGAGCTGTACCAACATGGGTCCTCCACAGGGGCCACAGGTTCTGTTCGGGAAAAACCTGCTCCAGCGTGAGTTTCCCTCTCCATGGGCTGCAGGTCTCCGGCAGGACCCTGCTCCATTTTGGGCCTCCAACGGGGTCACAGCCTCCTTCATGCATCCACCTGCTCCAGCATGGGGTCCTCCATGGGCTGCAGGTAGGTCTCTGCACCCCGATGGTCTTCCATGGGCTGCAGGGGCACAGCTGCTCCACCATGGTCTGCACCACGGGCTGCAGGGCCTCAGCTCCGGCACCTGGAGCACCTCCTGCCCTTCCTTCTGCACTGACCTGGGTGTCTGCATTGTTGTTCCCAAGTTCTCACTCTGCTTTTCCCTCGCTGGAATTCCTTCTGCACAACAACCTGTTCTTAAATATGTTATCACAGAGACGTTACCGTTACTCCTGATTGGCTTGGCCTTGGCCAGTGGCAGGAAGTCCATCCTGGAGCTGGCTGGCATTGGCTCCATGGGACAGGGGAAGCTTCAAGCAGAAGTCACCCCTGCAGTCTCCCTGCTACCAAAACCCAGCCAATAAAAACCCTCTACAACACCTGACGGGAAGGAATGCAGAAAAGGGAGCCAAATTCTCAGCAGTGCCCACTGACAGGATGAGGCAACGGGCACAAATTAAAACACAAAAATACATTTGGACACATGAAAACAGTTTACTGTGAAGGCATCAAACACTGGATCAGGTTTCCCAAAGGGGTTGCAGAGTCTACATCTTTGGAGATATTTCAAAGTCATCTGGACACAGGCCTGGGCAACTTTCTCTAGCTGACCCTGCTTGAGCAGGAGGTTTGGACTACATGATCTCCAAAGGTCCCTGACAACCTCAACCATTCTGTGACACTGGCACCCGCTGGAGGAGGAACACAGATGATTTTACATACTCACATCTGCAGCACAAATAATAATAATAACAACAACAACTTGTCTCATCTTTGAAATAATAAAATCAAGGCTACAAAGCTGGTGCCAAATACCCTCGTACAGAAGGGTTAAGATTACTGATTGTACTGATAGTTATGCTCTTGGGAGACTAAGAAAGGCCATCCAGACTAATCTTAGATTCTTATCACTACTGATAACAGCTTTGAATTGCAACTGAAAATAAAATACAGTTTTGCTTTTTAAAAGTGTATTCTCTGTTTAAGTCCAGGGGGACAGCTGACTTTATACTAATCACAGTGACCTCCAGTCCTTCTGTAAAACTGTATATATTAAATGCCTTATTATGAAAGTCCACCTCTAGAACCAAGCATGTCCTAAGACCCCAGCCATCCACAGATGGATGTTAGGATGTGTTAAATCCTCACACACCCAAAAAAAGGCTTTTAGAGGTAATATTGAGACAGTATTTTACCCAAGACAGATCTGATTGGTTTTTATCCTACTATGCACTCTCAAAAGGAATCTTACTATGTTTGAGAAACAGACTTCAGATAAAGCCAAGAAAACTGAACTTTTGATCTTCCACTCCTTCAGCTATAAAGAGTATAAAGTTGACACTGCAAACATCACTCCTGGAAGACAATCACCTTAGAATCATTTAGGTTAGAAAAGACCTTCAAGATCATCAAGTCCAAACTAAACCTAGCACTGTCAAGTCCATCACTAAACCGTGGCCCTAAGTGTCACATTTACACATCTTGTAAATACCTTCATGGATGGTGACTCCACCATCCCTGTGCTTCGTAACTCTTTTAGTGAAGAAATTTCACTGGCACTCATTTCATGTACCTGCTTTATGAAAATTCATTTTCATTTTATAACTTGTGTAGGGGTGAAAGCTGTTTAGCAATGAATTCCCCCATGATGATTATTCATGGCTGTGAAAGAAACAGCTGCAACAAACATCTCTGTTTAAGAAACCCAGGCAGTGCCAATACCTATTCTAAGTAAGTGGTGACAATACCTATTCTAAGTAAGTGGTGAATGAAGCAGCAAAACTGCTGGCACTTGAGAGTCCTTTTTCACAGTACACATGCAGCACAGAATAAAACATCATATACCCAAAAGTTTTCCTTCATTCAATTTCTTAAAATTGTTTTCTTTTGAATATCCACTTGCTATATATTCTGGCAGTGATCTTGGATACAGCTTCTTGTTAACAGTTAAACAAATATTAAATACAACCACTTTTTACTGTTTGTCTCAAACCTTTGAAAGGCAATTTCTCTGAAAATTGAGGGGGGTCCCCCTAAAAAAACCCAAAAGACAAAAAACCAACACAACAACAAAAAACCCCTTCCACAATTTGGCCTTAATATTCAATTAAATTGATTTATATATGTATACACATACACATCTGTAATGTGCACCTATTTATCTCAAAGCCTGCAAATATTTTGACTCCTAAGATATTTGTCTTCACCACTAGACAACTGCCAATTCAGCATCATTCATTAAGGGAGCAAGCATAAAAGAGGGATGGACCCCAACCACTCAGAATAGATTTCCCAGGTTTAGCATTTATCTTGAGATGTTGAATGACTTTTGACTTTCACCAAAATCAGCCTTTCTTCAGTTTCTTTAAATTAGTTTTCATTTTTTTCTTCATTGATGCTCAGTCATCTCTGAAAAGCCCTCTCTCTTTCATGTACAGATAGCATACTAGTATTTTCCAGACCATTCTGTTAACTACAATGAGGCGAACCATAGTTCTCTCAGAAAAAGAACTACTCAACCACATCTTAGAAGCAGCAGTGCAGTTTTCCTCTGAGGAAGACAATATTTACCTGGAATAAATGATGGGTGTTTGGTTCAAGAACTCAAGCAGTAACATTGACTTTGGTCTGCTGGGCAGACCAGAGAAGCCGAAAGACGTGTGTCTGCTACAATGAGGAAGGCAAATTCAGATGCAAATTGAGGAAATTGCTAGTGAGAGAATTCAGAAGCAAGATCATTAAATGAACTCTGTGCAAACCAGCATAAAAATCTTAAGTAAGCTACTGAAAAAACTTCCAAACTCAGTGGAAAACTTTTTACTGAGGCATTTACTTTCTCAGTCAACATGATATTGAGACAGAACCGCAAACACTCACAATTCTGTTCTCGATAGCACCATGCCTTGATCCCTTCAAAACATTCTCATGGTATATTTTTGGGAAAGGCTTAAGACTTGATGATTCAACGATACCTATGATTATGTATTCTATCAGTCGCAGTTTCAGTCCTTCCATGCTCTGCAGCAGTCATTCTGCTACAAGGCACTGTTTTGAAGTCATACATGTCCATAATGGAAGTGTCAGAAATCATTCTTTTTTTAAAAACTACTTTTTCATGCATTAGTGGAAGGACAGAAAACAGACGGAAATCTAAACAAAATTTTCCAGCAGTGCCATGGCCAAAAATCACAGAAAAATACACTTTTTCAATATACAGACCTATACTAACCCCGGTGAAGTCTAACTTTGGGAAAGCTTAACATAAGCATTAGCTTTAAAAACCAGTACAGGTGCAACAGGCCACTAAGGTAAAGGATAAACCTATTTGAGGAACGCAGTGATTAGGAATTAATGCAAAGTTAAGCAGTTTTAGTCTCAAAACTGACACTCTTTGCAATGCAACAGAACTCTTATAGATCTAAAGGGGGACTCTTTCTAACATATTATCACAATTACAGATTAAGTATAATTTTTAGAATTTCAATTAAATTAATAACTTAATAAGCTGTGTCACCTAATCCTCTAATTTAACTTCTCTAAATGATTCTTTTTCAAATATATAATGACAGCAAGTAAGGTAATGAAATTTTCTAAATATTTAATTATATTATGAGTTCTACATAGCAAAAGTGAAATAAAAAAATCCCTGTAAAATATTCAGAGAAGTGAGTTTGCTCAGGTGTTATTTTAGGGGCTATAAATTTACTTCTTGCGAACAATGGCAGAAGATGCACTTGCTAAGAAACTGTTCCACTGACACAAGCATCAAGAGAGACAACGTTAGATTCACTGGCATCATTCTAGAATTTTATCATCATCAACATCACAAAAACTGTTGCCTCTAGTGACAGCAGAAGTATTGGACAAAAATTTTACGGCAGTACTGTGGCAAAAATTTGAAGTGTTGCGTCCAAAAGATTTTAACCTTTTATCTCTAACATACAAGGATTTTTCCCCTAATGCTTAAATACTTTTATCAACTATTATAAAAAGTGCCTTTTTTTTGCTACTAAAGGAACTTCACATAACTGTCAACAAAACTTCAGTAAAGAAATCTTATTAAAAATCCAGTGTTTGAGAACCCTGTGCAGAAAAAAAACATGTCCATTAAATGGACATAAAGTTTGTTTCGGTTAGTCTCTTTTAAGTTTTATTTTACAGTAAACTAAAACTAAACTTACCTCACAGAAGTGTAGGCACATTAGTAAATTTTGGTGCAGTCTGAAAGTAATAATTAAAAAAATAACACTTTTCTTCATTATGATGAATATACAATTATGAATCAATTATATATGCTGAAAGCGTGTTTGCATTCTCCAATAAAATCTATGCTAAGCTGTATGACAATATTCAGTATGCATCTTCATATTTTAAGATATAGAACTGTTTACTTCGAGTTGCCCAAAGAAGAGCTTCGATATGTAATAATTCAATCATGTTGCCTTATGTCATCTCATATTAGGTTAAAGGCTCAAAACTATAAGATTTCTTCCTTGGTTTTCTTCTCCCCAAGTATCCAGACAAAGCAGTGTTCCTTAAGTGCATTTTTCCATAAATTAGTTCAGAGCTCTCTAACCTCATCTGTATTTTTCAGCAATGTCTGGTTTTGAGACATGCCCCCGTGGCACTCTAAAATACTAAATTAAAATAAAAATATTCATTGATATAGATACTAACCTACTCCCTATCTTGTCCAATACATTGTCATCAAACAATGCCTCAGAGGAAGGTACAGTAAGACAGACATGATAAAATACTTCAGAAAAGCTCTTCATTCTGTTTTCTATAACAAAATTTGAAGGTTGTAACCATAGTTCAAGATAAGTAGTTCTTATGTGAAGTTCAATGTACATTTAGATTGTTGCAATAGGAAGATATAAGAAGACTTAAATGAATAGCTTATGCAAACAAAAGATATATTTTGTAAACAACACATTTATGCCTTTAGGAATACATAAACTTAACATAAGGAAATGCATCCACTATATAAGTACTACATCTGTGCTACTATTTATAAACAGATAATAAAATGATGCTCTATAATGTGGTCTTCTATCAGAGCTATGCATTGGCAGACAAGATTCTTAAATTCAATGCTAAGCTTTCAGGCTGCAGATTTTGAAGGGTTGCCATGAAGAGTTTAATTATTTCAACCAGACCTCACTAAATAACGGTGGGAAATACAGTCAGTTCTTAAGATTTCAGTAAGAACTATGGAGAACACTACCACTACATGTATTTCAGGTTTTTAGGCTAGGTTTTTTCTTATTCTTTTAGGGGGATTTATCTTTTGTTCTGGATATGCTGTGTTTGGATGGTTTTATTTTGGTTGTTTGGCTGGTATATGGGTTTTCTTTCTTTAAATACAAAGGGATGTCTTCTTATCAGTTTCTGGAGTTGAAAGTAATGCATTTACAGATTATTTTACCATTTTCTAAGCATTGCACTAAAATGCAGTATTTCAGCCTTCTGAAAGTTCTATGCATCACTGTCTTCAGAGTACGAAAGCATCAAAACTGGTCATAATAAAATCTTCTAAGCATCCTCTCTATAGTTTCATAAGACAACTGATGATTCAGGTGTGCTAGGAAGCACCTGCTTTAATGCTGCAACAGGTTTTGTCCAGCTTGTCTATTATAAACCCTGAAAAAGCACATTATTTGATAATATCATGGTCACTATGCACACATCACTGTGGTAAAATGCCTGTATTGCACATCTGGCTGACAGGTGACAAAAATGCCAATTAATACTTGTTACTTTTGTTGTTTGCATTTGAAAGCCAGTTTAAAAATATTACAAGAAGTGAAGGTTACTCAAGCAGAAATCAAAGACAAAACTAACACTCTTTGCTACCAGAGTCAAAGGGGGACTTTCATTCAAAAAATTTTCCTCTTAGCAGCTTCATCCCCATATCCTTGGCTGGGCAAAGCAAGATAACAGATGTTAAGACATATTACCTTCAGATGGCAACAAAGAACCAACCGTTAGACATATCATTTTACACTTCTTAATAATTTATTCACACATTTATTTAAAACTGCTTACATTCACATCTCCCACAAGATAGCTGAGAGATACCCTATTTTGTTAGGCAAACATAATTTACTTTTTCATCACTCTCATGCCTACATGTTTACAACGACTTTCACAAATATCTTATCACGATCGTAGTATCAACACTGCAACCTCAAAATGAGAAGGCCTACCAAAATAACCTGTCATCCCATATAAACACACCCCAATTCAACAAATCATCACACTACCACGCATTACAGCATTGTTAGTTAAGTAGCAAAACACAAACAAGCCTTTCCTTGTCAAAGGCTCCCCCTTCCACTGCTGATACACCAACTACTAAAACATCCCAACTCGATTAATCTTTAGACTCAATTCTGTTCTAAAATCCATGGATTAGCAATATCCAATCTACTACAGGATGCAGTTCTGAAGTAAGGTTTTATCCACATAATTTTCAATAACATAATTTATCTCCGCGATCCACAGGCCAAGAAGAGCCACCATCCAAATGTTAGTTTATATAAGGTGATCAAAAAGTTATCACAAATGTACAAAAGAACTGTAAATACATGTGACCTGATCAGTCTAAAGCTTTGTAGCTGTAAAGGTTTTCGAAGAAATTACTGTTCATTTTCTAAAGCTTTTACTATCCAAATAAATGTCGAACTTTGCCATGATTACAAAAGTATAGCATGCAGATGCATCTGCCTCTCAATATTTTAAGCCTCAATTGACACCAACTTTGTATTTATAATTAATGTATCATAAGTTCACAAAGTATAAAATGAGAATGCTTTCTTCTGAATTGTTATGTATGCAAAAAACAAAATTTGAGATGATTTTGTAATAGCACTGCAGCAGAATTTATCTCACAGGAGGCTTCCTAACTGACATTTAAAGAAATTCAAAGTCCTTGTACCTCAGAGATTTAAAAAACATAAAGCCCAAAAGACCACCTCAAACCCTTCTTTTGCATAACTTTAGCGAACATGTGAGAGGTATGGGCACTAGTTTGAAAGAAAACTCCCAAAAACACAAACCCTGAGCCTTGATTCTTGTTAACATCGTTACAGTTATATTCCACAACAGTAGCAAGAACAGGGAAATTACCACGAATTAACAACAACAATTCCTATATTTAATGTTATTTAAAAATCAAAGTGTTACCTAAGGCAATTACCTTGCAGCCTTTTAATATCTACAGGGAAAAGCCTAAGGGAAAATAATTGACTTTGCTAATTTTACCCTTGGCAATTATAAAATAGCTCTGCATTTCATTACGACTACAGAATTTCATGTCTAATTGTCAGCCCCGAGAGAAGCACAGAGATAAATGCATCATACACAAGCTCAGACGAGTTTAACAGCACAATAAAATTATCTTGGTAGTGTGAGTTCAGTTAATGTTAAAACCTGTTTTAATTTAAATTCTGGTCTGTAGAACAGCTATGCATGTCTATGGAGGTTATAGCATACCATGGTCACTACCACATATGACACAACGCTGCTCATTTCATTAGCCAATTTGCTAAATGCTAGCAAAAAAAAGCAGTACTGTGATTTTTACCTTTTACATCACAGAACACAAAACATTATGAAGGAAAAAAGTCACAGTTATTTCACACTGCTAAAAAGCAGATGCCAGATTTGAAAATTCATCATTTACAAAAGAATAAATACAGTATGTTTAAATCATTGCACCTGTCAAGAGATTTCTATAGCTTGTACTTCAATTTTTCTAACTTTGCTAGTAGGGCTAGACGCATGAAAAAGAATCATTTACTAAGTCAATCAGTTTCCATAATGGCATCCCACTTATCATATGTAGAAGCTATGAAAGTATTTAGATGCCAGAAAAATGAAAAAAAAAAGTGTTAAAATGTTTTGGCAGAATTTTCCAACACGCAGTATAATGATTGCTTTTTAAAAAAAAAAATTATTTCTTGTGCTTCATTTCACTGTAGGCTTGCTTCCTGGCAAGTCTTCAGGGAGAATACATTCCTGCTGCAATACTCACTGATGTACTAAATGCAAAGTAATAGGTGCTATGTTTTATAAAAGTTTCCTCTTATGTTGAAACAAAAAATTGATGTAGGGTTAAATCCTTTGGTCTGTCTTGACAATCCTACAAAGTACTAAAAAAAAATGAATTTATACAAATCAATAATAATTAGTAAAATCAACTGCACCCCACTTCGGTTATGGCATGCACTATTTAAAACTATTTTTTTTAGTACTTACTACCAGTTGTCACCATAATGGCTTAACCCACTATTCCAGTAGATTGACATCTAATGTTCTATCTCTTCTTTTGAATCTCAGCTCTGTGTTAGAAAATGACACCACTTCTGAGACAAACCGTCACACTCATGATCAAAGGAGTGCAGAAATACTCAACTACCACCATGAGGAGACTTAGCATAAAAATCTAAAAAAGACCCCTTAAACTCATGATTACAACTATGCTGATTATTGACAGTTGCACAGGACAAGCATTTATTCTACGTTACAATACGGCAGCAATCTTCAAATGTATAAAAAGTACCTCTGCAAAAAAGTACTGTTTCCTGTTTCCACTGGAATGGCACATGAAGCTCTTCAGCCATACATGTTAGCTGTTACACTAGACTGGCACAGGGATGCCCAGGATTCTCTCCACCATGGGAGGTTTTAAGAACAAGCTGGACAAATGCATGTCAAGAATGGTTTGGTGTAGCTGATCATACCTGGTGAAAAGATGAACCAACTAGAGAGATGACTTCTTAATGTCTCCATCAGTCTCATTTTCTAATACAATACATATATACAATTTGTTTCTCATTAAAAACATCTCCCTGTAAAGTTTCAAACAGCTTGTATGAGCAACTGGATTGCAGCTGTCCTTCAGAAGCCAGTACATATACAGTAATAGGGCAGTCCAATATTCAGGGACATCCAAATGCCTAACAAAGTGATTTTATTAAGAGCAAAAAGTCACCTGAGACAAAGCAAGAAAGCCTATTCTCTCAAGATTTCTCTAAGACAGCAAACCTTTCACGAAGCACAAGGTAAAAGAAAATAACAGACCAAACATGCCCTCAGCTGGCAGTTTGCCAGTGGTGCTGTAGCCTGATATGTCACAAAGATGCCACTGCATATAACTTCAATTCACCAAAGTAACCACTCACCCATTACTACAGTGCTTCAGAATGTATACTAAAGATCTCACCACAGTAATCCTATAAGAGAGTGGTAAACACGTTCACAGCAGCAGCAGCCTGTCAACCCGTCTACAGCTATATTGTAAGTATGCTGATTTTTAAATGATGCTCCATATATACATATATAACTGCTGATTTTTTAAAAGGGCCTCTCTTTCAAAAGATTCACTCATAGTTAGTTGCTTGCTCTGGCAGTAAAATCTTTTTCTTTTTACCTTGGTGTTCTGCAACTGTGCAAGGCTCGTGCAAGCATTTGCTAGGAGAAAATCTCCACTCAAAACAGCCATTTTATTTCCAAACTGCATATCCTTCAGTGGGCCATCACAGGACTTGAGCTCACCAATGTTTACTATGCCACGATGCACCAGAAAAGCAGTGTGGATCAGTTCTGTAATCTCGGCCAGACTTCTTTGACTGAAAGAAAGAAAGAGGACAATTATTTTTGATACAATGAATAGAGATTCTTAATGAAAATAGGCAAACAACCACAGGTACTAAACAGATATTTTATGAATTATTGTGTAGCTCTTCTATGTACTGCTAGAAGCCACAACTGGGAGGTGTTAAGCATAGACAACTGTCACTAAGTATTTCCAGGTAAGCAGCTACCCTTTGTTTGAATTCTTTCACAAAATAAAGCAAAATAATCAATACAGTCCTCACGGTGCTTTCTTTTTTCGTTTTGTCTACTGGAAGCTTGAAGGACATTGACATGACAAAAATGCCAAGCAGAAAGTACTGATGGGAAGGAACAAAGGATGTATCAGCAGGGGAGTCACAAGCAAGCCAATATGAACACCATAAGAATGCTGCAGTCAATGACTGCTCAAATTAGTGCTTAATTAATAATAGGATACCTTGCAGTTCAGTACAACCAAGGGGGAAGGGTGCAGGCAGAAGACAAACAGTTGAATGTTTTAGAACTGTGTACTAATGATTTTTCACTGGTTATTTCAGTCAAAAGCAGCTAAAGCGACTGTCCAGCAAATCCCTGTGAGAGGCTTTTCACAGAGGTTATTCCATAGAGGCTAGAGGCTTGTCCTCTATTTTGATTTTTTGGAAAAGGCATGAAAAGAGTCATTAGCACAGCCCTCTCCTCCCACAGTCCAACCCTGTAGCCCCGGATAGTTAGTGACTGTCACTCCAAGGAGCCCAGAGGTGTGGCCTTAACTCAGAACTACAATGAGGTATTGAACAGACATAACTGAGCAGGGACAAGGAGAGGGGGGGAACAGAGCCACGCACTGGAGCATCCTTTTAACACTGCAAATCTAGATACACATAGGACCCCTCCTTTATGAAATCTGCAGCATATTCACATCTTTTCTGACTCAAGCAGTTCCCTTTATGCCATCGAGTCTTCACATATGAGCAAAAACACAACCCAGGCTCTCAACTAAACAGATGACTAAAGGCAGTTCCAAATAATTACAACATAGAACAAAGGCATGTTATGCTTCCTGTGCTTATTCAAAAATGGCCTAGCGCTGATTCACTGAGTAACCAAACTACTCCTAACCTTCACATATGCATATACCTGCTGCTACATGCTCAGGTTAGATTCTGCCTCAGTACTAACATAGTCCTGAGTAAATTAATTCTGTTTCCTCTGGACAGTGCAGATGTGTTGCAACCGCCCCACACCGTATTAATCTAAAGTAACCTTCTGCCCTAAATATATGTGACCTGTGAAGAGCCCCAGCAGCAACTGTTTCAGGCCAGCGATCTGTGCCAATTAGCAAGAGAGAAGAGCCAGGAGAGTCACACGGCCTGGGCAGGCATGCAAAAGGCAGATGAGCCTGGGGGAGAGGATAAATAGAGGTTCCTGATGTATTTTGTCACGCACAGAAAAACTAAGCTGTTTTCAAAGCTGCCTGTATAATTCACAGTTTTTGGCTCCATGGAGAGAAAAACAATCCAAAAACTAAACAGCTAGCCATTCTCCATGTAGACAATAAAGCTGAAGGTTGATGCTGCTTTTCAAAGAGGTGAGGGAGAAACTCACACAACCCAGCTGCAGTACTGTAATCATGCTTGCCTCGGCTCTAACAAAGGGTTAATAAAATTTCAAGCTCCAAGAAAAAGACTAACAAGACATCCCGATGCTCCTGCTGTCATTGTCGGGGCAGCCCTTGGAGGATATGTCCATATCAATTCGGTTTATCAGATGGACAGCTGATCAACATTAAACAGACTTGCTCTGGGCAGATTGAGCCGAGCTACCTGTTACGAATAGCAATGAGAGCCCTCTGCTCCCTGCTGCTGAGCTCTGCCATTTCCGACTGCCGTAGATCCCAGGACATATGGGGATCCCTAGTGACGAGCACATAAAGCTGCAGCTAACTCAAGCGATGGCTCATTTCCCCCAGCTGAAAGCAGGCATTAATATCCTGAGGAGA
Source organism: Cephalopterus ornatus (assembly GCA_013396775.1). Lineage (NCBI taxonomy): Eukaryota > Metazoa > Chordata > Aves > Passeriformes > Cotingidae > Cephalopterus > Cephalopterus ornatus. The sequence continues at coordinate 681,535 of VZRE01014207.1, forward strand.
CCAGGCCTGCCTCTGTGACCCCCCAACTATTGAAGCAAAACAACGACTGTCCTATTTCTTCATTTAATAAGCTTTTAATGAAGGAAATAAAAATCCCCTCTTTGACTTCAGCATCCCTCTTCATAAAAAGGTTACACAAATACATCAGTGTCATGCTTTCCAAATGCTCAGGATCTGGATGTTTTCATTTCTTTTTATACTATTCGTTTGTTCTCCAAACGTTATTCATATTATTTGTGCTAACAAGAACCATATTAGGCAGATAATCTGTGTCTAATTCTGATCTTACACACTGCTCTTCCACCCTCTCTCCCTAGCAAACTAAAAATATAAGAATCAAAGCTATTGCAATCCCAGGCAGTGCATTTCTGAATAATTTTTGTGATAATTACCATAACACCCAGGCAGAATAAGAAGTCCACGGTGCTGCTACAGATACAGGGGGATCCTTGACACAACTTTGTAAAGACCAGTATCCAACAAATAAACACCACTATTATAAAGTTGCTGTTGAATGGCTAAAGCAATACTATATACAGCTTTCTTGATCCAGAGTACAATTCAGTGACTAAGAATTTCACATTTGAAAGCAGCCGATCCCAAAATACAAAAAAATTAATGTTTATGCAATGCTGGACTTAGAAACAGGGTGATGAGATTACAAACTCTGACTGCTTCCATCCTGTTCCCACTCCAGAGACCACATTCACATAATAAGAAGTGGCTGCCACAAGAATTACCTACATAACGAAGCAGAACTGACAAAATAGGCAACATTTTTAAACACACAAAGTTCCTAAATGGAAGAAGGCTAAGAATCAGGAAAATTTTCACCAAATGCTAACACACTTCCACGCCTTTCATCTCTGAAGCAAGAAGTCCCCTGCAAACCACCACCAAATGCCCCAGCGACTCCACTTCCAGGCATCAAGTTTCAAGAGATGATACTATTTTGAGCTCCACACACGTCATAACCTTCCTTTCTTTCTCCCCCTTTCAAAAATCAACTCACAGGCAGAAATAGACAAAGAAATGGTTGTTCCAAAGAGAATGGTACAGATGCTTGGACAATACCTGGGGGACCTTACTAAGAAATTTTGATGGGTCACAGTCTATCTGGTTATCGTGGTTTAACTAGTGCTTCTGACTCCTTGTTCCTGCACTTTCAGTACCAGTGTACCTAATCTAAAGCTCTGTTAAATGCTTGCTGTAAAGTATCCCTTAGATTACAGGCTCCTCAAGCCCATTAAATGTCATTCCAGAAAGAGAAAGGAAAAACTAATTCCACAAGTAATGAAAAAACTCTTCAGCAAGGTCCACTGGAGCTATATTGATTCTAGGACTATGAAACACCAGCTTGCAGGAAAACACTAGAAAAACAAAAATTAAGTTACATGGACAATTAGATCCTGCAACAAATAAAAGCAGTGCAGTTCCTATTCCCTCTCTTTGCTCCCACCCCACAATAAAAGCACACAGATCACTGACATTTAAGTATGTTTTGGTGAACTTTGATAAAGTTCTGAGCAGACTTTGAGAAATCTTTTATATCGGCCTATGTAAACTAATGCAGTAGCTGCAACAACCTGCTACTGTGACACCAAAGTAAGGAATATAGGTTTTGTAGAAACCCCACACTCATACAGGCACCACACTTACAGAGAAAAATAAAGAACTAATGGAGAAACTTTGTAAATATGCTTCTATCTAAAAAAAACCCCCAAACCTGCATTTCACAGTTTTGTTTTGGATTAAAATCTCCAATCTGTAGGCCTTGCAGTCTGACTCATCACAGTATCACTGTAATGGTCTTACAGTGATGAACATCTCATGCAGAATTCAACACAAACGTCAAAGCCTACAAAAACATCTGACATGATAAAGTGGATTGCCAAAATATTGAAATGAAATTCTGTGGCAACAAAATAGGTTTTCATTGTAAACTTTCTACGTAACTTCTATGGATTAATTTTGCTTATGAATTAGAGTTTCTTCCTGGCATCCTGAATACGTTCTTTGTTGTTTGTGCTACCTTTAAAGACCCGCAGCTATGAAACATTAACCAGTATGATCTCTTATAAGTTCTTATAAGTCAGTTCCTAATTTGAGTTCCTAATTTCAGGTCCTACTCTAAAAAGAAATAACAGCATTTTGTAAAACATATGATAAAACAGAAATATTAAATAGTGCATTTAAATTGCTGTGAACAAAAGAGAACTTCAGCTTAAATACTCCTCTGCAATATTTGTGATGGAAATTCAAGTTCTCACTAACAGCAAGAAAACTTGAATCAGTTTACCTTTCGTTATCAGTCAACTGTCAGAACTACACTGGGCCTCTCAAAGGATGACAGGTTACACAAAGAAGCATTTAACAAATAAAAATGTTATTACTAGGCATAATATTTCACAGAAATGGGCCAAAGACTTAAATTAGCCACTAAAAACCACATTCAAAAATTTCTGTAGTAACTGCAATGAACAAAGATAATGGAATTGATAGATCAAAAATTCTTTAAGAACTCCTATCATTGCACCTTTGAATTAAAGTGACTAACAGTACACACCCAAGATTCGAACATTTTCTTTGTGATTGTCAATTCAATAGTTTCCCTTCAATACACAAAGGACTAATTCGGATGAAAAGCTTTACATTTGGGATTTAAAAAAAAAAAAAAACAACCAAATTAAAACTACCAGCATCCATTCCATTTCAGTGACAACTATAATAACCTATATATACACACCTATGAATCTGAAATAAAAAAAAGAAATTACATATGAAAAAGAATTAACTAAAGAATTAAAGTAATAATCTCATGTACTGACAATGTATTTGGGCAGAACTTCATATCCAATTTTACTGGTTTTGTGAAAAATGAACAAAAAGAAAAATTTTATGAAGACAAGAAGGTGCACACGCTACATTCAATTTGATCCTGTATGTTCTGGGTACTATCTAGTGCTGCACCAAGATAGCCCACTTAGTTACACAGCAAGAAAGGGCAGTGACTTTTACAATTCTTTTTCCATTCACCTGTCAAAGTCAATGCCATGGTTACTAAACCACGATTAGAGGAACAACTTCTAGTGAGTAACAAATAGCATTGTGGTGATGGAAAGTCTCATTCTCATCTTGCGTGTATAGTCTCTTCTATAAGAAATTAAAGGGTGAGGGGGGAAGTGTTTAGCCAGTCAACATATGTGGCAGGTGCTGTGGTTTCACTAACAGGAAAAATCTTCAGGTTAAAGCAGCAGACTTAAGCAGAGCACCAAATATTCACTGCATTACCATGACTCATATATCTGTTATCCAGCAGAAAACATCTACCCACTGTTATCAGAGCAAAGTCAGAGAGCAAGACTTCTGTGGTTTCTTCTATCTTGGTCACCAAGCTACTGCTAGGGGTGTCTTTCACCTGAGGGATAAATGAAGTTGAAAGACATCAGTTCTATGAAATTTGTTGACTATGTTGTTTAATTGCATTCCTAACAACCGGCTTGTTTTTAAACTGGCTATATATCTTACCTCTTCCATCTCCTTCTCTTCCTAGCATCACAAAGTTTCTGAAGTAAAACTTTTACTAATATTCCTTCACGTGTTATCCTTCTTTGGTTTTGGAAAGATCTTACATTTTCATTTTGAATTGCACACACCAGTAATTATTGCTCAGATTCTTTTCACCGTAATTTGTCTTACTAAGATCTTCCCTCAGCCCATTACAGGTTTTGAAAATGTTTTCTGATTTTTAGTGGGCAGACATTCACTTGGACTGGAAAGCCAGTTTTCCTAAGCATTATGGGTGGTTGGCAGCAGAGGGAGAAGGGCCCATGAGGTCAGGGTCCTGTTCCTTTCTTTCATGCAGGAATTAGGAAGAAGGGTTTTTGCACGTCTTGACTTCACCGTTAGGTCTACTACAGAACAATCAGTGAAGTCAAGACGTGCAAAAGCCCTTCTGTTAACCAACCTGTATCAGTTTCCAACCAGTGCCACTGATGTGCCAAGACAGCCACCACTGTGTCACCACAGTGTAGCCAGGAGTCCTTGAGCCTGGGAGCCAGCTGCCTACACCAGACTGCACGCAATCTACATTTGCATCATCACCCCCAGCAAAATGAAGCCCTAACTGATGAACTTGTGTCTGAAGGCTCTCTCTGGCTTACTCTTATACTCAGCATCAGTGGCTAAAGAATGGGGATCGCAACCTACAGCACAGTTTTCTAGGGCTGGATGGCATCATCACAGCAATTCCCTTTCCAAACTGCACAGCCTAAAGGAAAAGTATTCCCAGCCTGGAAGCAAAAGCATCAATTATGGGAAGCAGGTGAGAGAATCTAGACAAGACCTGGTAAGACTCACTATCTTGAGTTCAGTTTAAAAAGTGTTAATCCAGAAGAATAATACCACCAGAGTCACTAAGTCAAACCGATGCTTTCCTGAGGCAGGCATGTAGGCTGGGACCAATAAAGAAGGGAATATGAAGGGGAAACTTGCTTAGTAGGAAGTATCTCGCCACTTTAAGATCCAGAAACCAATGACAACGCTGCTGTGTAAACAGATGAGGAGCAGGCAGGCTGGGCTGACAAGGTAAGAATCCAGAGACACTCAACGTAAAGACAAATCTTGTTGTGTTTGTCCTTTGCATCCTTCTTGCTATTAAAGACCTTTCTGCATGGAGTAGGTATTAAAAGAACATTTGCACTGCTCAAACTTGAGATGTGGTGGCAGGCCTAGGTATGTTTTTTAATCCCCACCAACCAGGATATGAGAAACGTAAATAGCTTTGTATCTTATTTCAGTTATTACAAATTTCATAAGCACTGGAAGTATTAAGAAGGGAGATATCAATTACTTTTCCTTTTCTTAGAGACCCTTCCTACATTACTAGAGAAGAAAGAGATTCTAGACATGAGCAACTATTTACAGAAGTTTTGTTAAAAAAAGGGGCTTTACAGTTTAGGTTTTATGGCCTTTTTATTTTTTAAAGGAGGGTTGGTTAGCTTAACCTAACTAATCAAACCAAAGTTAAAAACAAAGAGTATTTACATGAATATGTAATGAAAAAATTATTAAGTTATCTGGAAAAAGGTGTCTTGGATTACTTGAACACTGATGCCAAAAATAAATCATAAAATTTAGAGCTACTATTTTATAAGCATATTGTCAATTTTATAAAGTCACGTATCGTAATCCCATTTTAAAATCACTGGTTATCCCTATGGGGAGATTCATATTTCAAAAATCAAGTAAAGCTGTCAAATGCAATATTGTGTTTTTATAAGGCAATTATCAAGATTTAAACTTTTCTTAAAAGGCAAATTGAAATTCCAGTTGGTATCTGCTATAGACTATAGCTACGTAGACCTTATCAAACATCACATCAAGTAATAACAAGAGCTAAGATGTTTACTTCTTTAAATATCTACTTCCCTCATTTTGTAAATAATGATGCAGATATTCAGAGTGTTCAGTATGCTTATGCAATACTGTATATTGGCAATATAATGTATTGACACTAGCTCAAATTTCTAAAAGGAATTATGCTTGCTCAAGAAATGTTGCATTCGACTTGAATTCTCTACGTTTAAAATTCAATTTGGTACAAAGAGTTCATATCAAAAGTAAAAATACAGGTACAAGTGAATATGAGCTCAATATGTTTGTTATATGAAAACAGTGTAATCCAAACCAGTATAAAAACATCCTTTAGAAATACTACAGAAAATACTGAGAAGCATATATTACACATAAGCAATATTTTGATTGATAAAACAAGCTGAATCACATAAATTAAACAGAAAAATGTGAATACTTTTTGGAAACTCCTCAAGAGTATATTTTTTTTCATATTTTGCTATATGACCAAAAAGCCAAAAATCCTCAGTTAAAAAGACTAATCTGATTAAAAATAAAACAAAAAGCTAAAAGATCATGGCTTAGACAAAGCCAAACCAGCTACAATTCCTTCTCTATCTAGCTTAGACAAACTGGAAAACTGATAGCAACACATACAAACCAGAGACACTAGTCAAGGAAGAAAAAGATAAAGGACTGGATGAGAAAATGCAGCGATGGACTGGGAGCTGAGCAAAGGCAATTTTAAAAGGATATACTAAAAACCCCTCAAAGCCAAGAAAAACTTTTAGAACTGCATTTGTCCATGAGGCAAGGTTGGGCAGAAACACACCCACAATCCACAAGGGATTTTAGAAAACCTGCTTTATCTTTAAGCAACATACTTACACAAGTAGGTATTTATATCTCCTAGTCCAGCAGTGAATAATGCTCATGAACAGCAGCAGTGGGTAAGATCTTACAGTTAGTAAGCTCAGAGAACTTGCACACAGGTGAGAAGGCAACAGAAAAGCAATGACACAGCTGATAAACAGCAAAGAGAATGAATCATCCTCAAAACAGAGTCAACTGAACTGGTTCAATATGCTTTACTCAAGTTAAAATATGCAATGCAAAAAAGATCAGTCAAAAGATCTCAAAGCAAACCACAAACATACAGGACAAGGGACTCTTTCAAGAAGAAAACATCCCAAGTTTGGAAAAGGGTGGAGTGCGGGTGAAGAACAGACCATCCCAGATAATCAGCTAAGATACAAAATGTGACTGTATTCAAATAGACCAGGAGGATCCACTGATGATTTAAGGGAAGAATACTAGAAAAACTAGTGTTTCTGATACCAGTAAAAATTATTACTTTGAAACTTCGTTCAAGAATTTGGGAAAGGAGAAAAAAGTTGAGAAGACTCATACTAACAATCAAAGCAAAGAAAGAGAGAGAAACCAGAAAAGAAAGTGAGAAACCAAAGCTATTTAATGCAAGGAGAAGGCTGATATTGAATCAGTAGATTTGGTCACAGCCATTTAAAGAATCTTTAAGTATCTACACAACAGAAAATAAATTCAACAGAATATGCTGATCATGAAGCAAACATAAATTAAGATCCAGTAGCCTAAACACAAGCAAATCCAGAAGAGTATAAAGTGAAGGCATTTTCCAAAATCTCTTACAAAGAGCAATGATGGACTCTCCATCAACAGCACAACTGAAGGTAACACCTGATGATATTCCATTGCATAAGCATTAAAGCTGGGGAATGTTGGGGAAATCCTATGTTTCGTAGTGCAAACATTCTGACTGTCAGAACGATGTCTCAGTTATTCATGTATTAATGAATCATAACGCCAAGAAAAGGAAACTTTTCAAAAAATAAACCACAGATAACTCAGATTTGGCAGCAGATAATGCTGTTCCCTGTATCTGAAACTTACTATTGGCCAGAAGCCCATTTTCTTTTAAATAGGTATAAATACTTTGTCACCTTCTTCAGGAGAAACATCAAAACCAGAGCCATTTGGCCCATTACAGTTTCCCCCCATTCCCAGCACAGCAGCATACAAAGCAAACAGCAGGCTGGGAACCCTTCCATTACCACAGGTATATTAATTCTATCTTGCAGCATATAGAAAATAAATATTTCAAAATTTATTTGCAGCAAGTTCTGCAAGAGGAGATTACCCACCTTCAAGATTCATGTCTATCTTCACATATTTAGGTATCCACATTGGTAATGCAATGTATTTGGTGCAATACTAACCTGGGAATACATACAAGTATTCCTACAAAGAATAGGACATAAAGAAAAACAGAGACCATCTACAGAATCATTTTATGGATTTAAGGGTGTGTATTTTAACCAAGTATACTTATTTTCTTTAATTACAGTTTTCCATATAACCATTAGGGGGTTCTAGCCATGCAAGTCACATTTATTAAAGGCAGCATGTCAAAGAAGAGTTGACAATTACAGGCTATATCAATACACATTATGCCAGATGGTAATGAGCCGTACACAAAGGGCCAGCCATCCAAAATAATCACACCATTTTCCACAGAAATGTTGAAGAGGTTATGGTTTATTACACAGTGCTCATTAGATATACAGTGGCAGCATTAGCAATTTTTCCTTCATTTGTGTCTCATTTAAGACTCTGCCCCCACAAGCCCATTCCAATTAGTACACAAGGTTAAAACCATTATGGTCAGTGGAAAAAAAAAAAAATTAAGTTGTATTTTTATTTTACAGTAATGGTAGATCAAAGGTCCCTTGAATCTATTATTCTCTCAACTATTACCTCGCACAGGATACTAAAAAGAACTGTCATTTGCCATGAAGGAAGATAGACGATATTTTTAATTGAGCAAACTCAGTATTACTTAATTATTAACTCTAAGTGAAAACAACGATTAGGTTGTGACACAAGTGACAAAAGTCATAAAACTAAAAGTTGAAACTCAACTTTCAGCCTTGGCTTTAAACTGTCTCATCTGCTTTTCAATTTGCTGCTTTAACAGCATGGAAATATTTAAGTGTCTGAAAGGCAACTAATCCTTCACACCAGGTGGAAAAACAGTTGTCTCAAAAAACTAGAGTGCCATCTCCAAGAAAACACCTATAAGATGATTTAAAGTACCTTTCTACCCAGCGGCATACATTGACTTCCAGTTAGAAAATCACTGTTGGAGACATTTATTTTCCTGTCTTTTTGTGTTTATAGATAGTATGTGGGTGAAAAGATGTAACCAGGCAAATGTGCAAATTTGTCAGCACAAGCAAGGACATGTTTATCACTTAAAAAGATGCAAATGTCCCCCCAACTCCAAGTGACAGCCAGCATTTGGAAGTCATAAAACTGTAAGAGAGAGGAAGAACTTGAGCACTGGATGTGCCACCTGACAGCACGATTGCAGAGAACCGTCTTTTCAGTCCAAGCTCCTCTTTTGAAGCATGCAGTGCACCACTTGGAAGTCTGGGTCTCGTATCAGGGAGCCACACGGCTCTCCAGGCCAGGGCATCCTTACACCTCCTTCCTCGGACACTCCTGCTGAGTTATTCTGCCGTTACACAAAATGTTGAATTATTCATTCAGCCAGACGGCAAAAGAGTGAAAATAGTCTTCTCCAGGAGATTACAGGAGAGAAAGGTGGGGCACATGGACTCCAGATCCTACTTCACAAAGTTACTGGGAGAGAAACAACATTACAATCTTGGGCATTCCTGACCTAGGTGTCCTATATCCTTGTGTGAAGAAGATTTTTCTGAAAATTCAGACAGAGGAGTACTAGGGATTTGCATCCTACAAAATTCTTGAGGAAGCCAAACCTGGACTTCTCCTGCATCCTCAGTGAATGTTTAGTCAGTGGCTAAAGAACACAGACCAATGCTCACAGCACATCTCTAGTTTGGTAATCCACTTAGAAAATTTTCTAGTTAAACAAACCAACAAACACTATTGTGTTTTGCAGTTGGGTGAAAGATAAAAAACATGTTTTATTTAAGAGGGTCTTCGAAAAATGCTTATGAAATTAAAAAGAATTCCATTAATTCCAGGCAATGCCAGTCTATGACAACTGAACAGGTATTCTGAAAATGAAATACAATAAACAGTTTTCTATCAACAACAACATTTTGCATCAAGTTCATCCTACTACCTGCCCTTTTTACAGTTATTTTTATTACTGACAAAACTACTTATTCCAACAAGGTGGCACTTTTGCAAGCATACACCAGCAAATATAAAAGTATTGTGCAATGTGAAACAAACCCAAGTCCCTGATTCATTATATAATCCAAAGGGCATCAGGCTAATTTAAAGGTCTAAGCAGAATACAGCAAATATCATTCATTAGTTTTATATAGTTATTTCCATGCTAAGTTTCCAGACAGTTCAGAGTAAGTTTAAAGTCTGTAATGTTAATTCAAAAACTAAAACAAGTAACCAGCTCCAAGAAAGCTGATCCCAAGCAAGCCCACCTCTGCACAACTACCACTGGTCTAGAAACAAGAAAACAACCACTGTTTCCTAAAAACAGCAGTGCTATGTTTTTAATAACTAAAGGTAAAAATAAGGCATTTGAAACTGATGGGGTGGAAGAAGAGCAAGCCAAAAGAAGAGTTTACAATCGAGCTAGTATAAAGGTCCTCTTTTTAGCTTACTGAAGTGAGCAAGTTACAGGTACTGTGAACAAGAGTCAAAAAAAGACAAGATAGTAGGTGATTGAAAGCTTTGGCAACAGCTGCTGTAGCATGGCCTTGGAAAAACGTAATGGTAGGATACACCATACAAGGAAAGACAGTAAAACCCAAAACTGAATAAGGTATGTTGACCAGAAACCAAAAAAGATGAGGTATGAACTAAAGGATTAATTTGTGGATTGGATGCCTTTGCTATCACCAAGGCAGAAACCAAAAGGAACATGATGATGGAGAAAGTGACATATTTTGTTATGGAAATGACAGAGATTCTCTCCAATATGATGGCAGCATATGTCAGCCAGACTGCTTGAGGTCACCACCCAGGACTACCCAGATTTGCTCTACAGTCCCTCAACAACATGTATCATCCAATTACATCTCATGCATCTATTCCACAACAAAATTTCACACCATGGTTTAAAAATAATTCTGACTATTCTGCATTTTACTTAACCAAAATATCTACATACTCGCATTAAAACTAACTGCAAGGATATGAAGGGAAATAAAAGTCCTCACTTACAGTCAAATGGAAGAAACAGGCTACTAACAATTAGTTTTATGACCATACTTCCTCTTACCTTTTATTATTTGTTTCTCAGCCCTCCAAGAATCTGAAGCAGGGCTATCATTTTATTTGCAATGACTATGGGAGACACTTTGATCCAACATAAGAAATTCCCACTCCTGTGTACTGTCAGCTATGCTGAGACTGCCAGCTTGACTTATCACTTTAAGTTTTCCTCTGAAATATCTCTGAAGAGTTTGTCTGTAATTGCATTCAATGTAGCTGAAAGCTAAGGTGCAGTAACCTTGACATTAAATCTCTAGTACTAATGACACCTGAAATACAAGGAATCTTTTTATGCGAGAGCAAAGAAGGTAACCTTTTTTATGCAGCGAAGAATGAACACTTGATAAATGAGCAGTCCTGTTAAGGGAATAGATTGTTCATATGTCTAATGGCACAGGAAAAAGGCATTAAAAAATAAAATGTGAATCACTGGAATACAGTGTCCCAAATAGAGTTGGAGTTTATATACATATAAATATATATATATTTATTTTTTTTAAACAGGCTTATATAAAAATACTGTATATTCTGAAATACCCATAAATATCCAAGATACAGAGAGGAAAAAAATATCAAAACATACTGCTTGCACAACCATAGATACCTCATACTATCCAGGAAACCTGTCCTATTCTGAACAGCTGTAATGGCATTTCTGCTAGTCAGCAATTAAAAGTATGATTATCACAGGTGCCCTCCTCTCACCTCTCAACTTTCCATGTTCAAAACTGGATAGGGACATTAATACCATATATTAAAACGGTTTATTATAGGAATACTTTTGCTTTTCACAAAGCAGAAGTATGCAGCAGATGGATATTGCCTGCCATGTAAAAGGAAAGAGACTAATAGCTAAGGAGAGACAGCAGCCTTCTCGGAGACCTTGTCCCTTACACCAGGTGTGTCGACAGAATTGCCAGCAGGGAAAGGATAATAAACCTTTTGGAGCAAGGCAAAGACTGCTGCTTCTGGGACCATATCAGCATAGTAACAAGCATTTGGTGCTGTTGAGGTCCGCAAAGTTTTATCATTATTATTCATATATATTTTATGCAAATAGAGTACTGTGTGATATTGAGAAAAATGTGTCTTTTGATTAAAAAAATTACTTACTATTATACCATTGGCACAATTTCCTTCTATTTTTACCTTATTAACAACAGAGCTATAAGGTATCTGAAAATCTCATGCTTTCATTTTTTGGTTCTTTCATCCCAGAATGATTCAATCTACACACTTTAATATGGGATAAAATGACATCAAGCAATTCAAGCAACATTAACCCCAAGCGAGTGATGATGGAGAGACAGCTATATGCTAATAAGCCACCTTCAAGAACAAACTTTATTTCTGCAGAATTCCTACCTGAGTCCACAAAATAGGATCCTTTATTGACTGCAGTTACTACAGGAGCTTTGCTAAAAATTTAATTTGCCAACTGGAACAGCATAAGAATTTAGCTGAACTTTTTGTCCTGTTTTGTTGCACGAATATCAAAAACCAGAATGAAATTTCAGCTGTAAGAGATGAAGTAAGCTGTCCACAGAACACTGTCACGGTGAAACGTAACAATTATGAGAAAGAAATCAGAAATACTATGCAGTATAAAATAAAACTTGGTTATATTTCTTCCCTTTCTGGCAATAATAGATGCGTAATTTATTTGGTTGCATTCTTTTCCACAAAAATGTCCAGAAATTTGGCCAAGTCTTTGGAAAAATTAAAATCTAAAAGTGTAACCACTTAAATGGACTTTAAGAGCCCGGCAATCAAGCTCCCAAAATCTCACATGTACCAAACATGCTCCATAATCATGCTGGCAGTGCTGATCAGAAGTTTTCAATTGATGCAAACTCTAGAACAAAACCATCATCTTTTTGATTTATATTTTGACTGCATAAGCACCTTCTCAAATACAACACAGAATACATACTGTATTCATATTCTTACAATCTTTATCCCTATTCTCCAACTCTTTATTCTTCTTCTCAAATCACTGATCATTGTCATCGTACATACTTGTAGTAACTTAAACTCAAAATGCAACTATTATCTCCAAATCTGGATTTGCTAGTCTTGCAAGCCACCCATACCTAAAACCTTTTATTAAGTAACAATTTAACTTTCCTCTTAATCTAATAGCCAAAGTGGAACATAATTAGGACTAATATTCTCCATTCCAATCTACTGAAATGCCATCTCATACCCATTGAAAATGTTTCTGCGAAGACGATTCATGTTTATTAATGAGTCATTTCCATCAGGTTAATTCTAGCTATTGTCCTTAGTAATTTGCCTTGCACTACTGCATCAAATAAAAACCCCGCTTTGCTTGAGAAGATGAAGATCTACCATAAGAAGACATCAGCATACATTTCTATTTCATAGTCAATGTTTGTTTAAAAGGGAGTCAGTCCAAAGATTTGTTTCTCCCAGTCCAACTGTCGTCCCCAAGGAAAATGCAGTTTCTCAGGTCAGAATGTTTTATTTTACATTATTTTCCAGTATTTGACCTCAAATCCTTTCTCCCCACCTTCAGGAAAAAAAAACAAAACAAAAACAAAAACCAACACATCACTACTAGAAGAAAGCTTCTCTTGCCTCTCTTCCTTTTTTCATGCCAAATTTTTGACTACCTTTATCAATCCTGGCTATAACACTACAGCAAGTGGTAACTTCTCTCTTTCCTTGTATTTTCCTTATCTACCTCTGTGTACTCACATACCCACCTTTATAATGGAGCATATTACAAATAACCAAGTTTCTCTGTCCAGCAACACAATGCTCTGTCTACACCACCCACAACAATATGCTGCCCTTATTTTTTCTTATTGCTTGCTCTAGAAGCATCTCAGAGCTGTCAAATTCCACATAAAAGTCTACTCAAGGCTAAAGGCCAAATCCAGTGAAGCAGTAAGAAATATTCATTCGCCTAATGTATAATGTGATCAGGGTCCAGAACATGCCATTATTGCAAGGGGAAGAGAATGAATGTTGCATAGTCTTTATACAGTCTCATATTTTAATATACACGTATTTGTGGAGTAAAATGAAGACCTTCTCCCCAACTCCACTGCAGCAGATGAAAAATTCTGTAATATCTTCAGTTACATTATATCAGAGTACTGACTGAATCACATTAAGAAAATAAATTAATTGGTACAGTAAGTCTCATAATACTTAACTTCATATTGGTACAATTTTCTGAGTATTGTAGAAAACTGTATTGAAATTGCATAATTGCATCGTAAAATTTGTCAAGGGAGAAGTTAATGGGTTATGTTTGGAACGACGACAGCTGGTACTTCAGCAGATGGAAAAGAATGGGAGATATTTTGGGACTGTAGGACAAATAAAATACATATGAACAGTTACTTTAGAACTTGCAGTGAAGCAATTGGTCACGTTGATACTGAGGGATATGCAGTCCCTAGAGCTGTTGTGTGCTTTCGTCACAGCACTGGATTGCCCTTAGGTGATGGTTGGAAATTTCTCTTCACAAATACTTTTATCTTTTTCTTGTAGAGAAAACGTGAAAGTTCTCAAGTAGAAAACTGTGGCAAGGGAAAGATTGCACAGCAAACCACCAAATCACAGCTCTGGTGTGTGGAGATGCCATGACCCAGGAAGGCTGTGCTAGATCTTGTTACCCACAGGTCACCTGGCCCTTCTTTGAAAAGCTCCCACTAGGGTGAAGGCAGGGCTTCATTGCTCCCACAGCTGCTTCTGACCCACTGCAGAATTCCATCAATGCTGCTCTGGTTTTGTATGCTATGCTGCACATCGTGGCAGTCCAGCTCTCACTTCACAAGCACTGGGAGGAAGAAGCTCCAAGAAAAGGGAGGGTGGGACAGACAGATGGAGGCAGCATTTTGATTTCTCCAAGGTAAGCCTTCCCTACTGCACTTTCTTTGATAGTGAAAATTACTTTCTTTTTAAAATAGAAAACAAACTCACTTTGCAATGAACATCCTGCTCAGCTATCTAGTGCTAAACAGACTTATTTTGAACAAGATTTGAGCCCATATCTCTGTACTGTCTTTGATCAGCTCTAATGCAGTGCCCTTTTATTTATTCTACAACATAAGGAGAGAACCTTTTTCTATTTGACATAGAATTGCTGTATTTGCACATGCTGTGTATGCTGAAAACAATAAAAGTTAATGAAGAAAAGTACTGGTTGTAACGAATTAGTAATATTCTTAAATTTGTATTTGGAGTTGATTTTTATTGTTGTGGATGCAAGATGATCAATAGGAATATGTAATCAAGTTGTATGTGCTTTTCATCTCCTGAGACTCATCTTGTAAATGAGATGAAGAATCTCATAGGATTAATCATGGAGAGCAAAACTTAAATAGAATAATTTCAAATAACCGCTTAAATTTCCTCTCACTAAAGGCTATGGGAAAGCTACCAGGGATTGGGAGACAAAATTATGTATTTCTCAAAGATTATAAAAGACATCACTACTCATATTTTGACATACTTTTCCCATTATCTTTCAAAAAATTTTGTCAAGAGCATTGTACTTCTTAATGTACTTAGATATTGAATATTTTAGGATCATGCATTTCCTCTACCAGTTAATTAGCTAAGCTTTCAAAGTACATGCTAGTTGGGATACTGTACCTTTGCTGAAAGCCAGCCTTCCAGAAGATAGGAATAAGAACAGTAAGTCCCAGAGGAAATCATTTTTATGATAAAGAGTCCTAATGTGCCCTAGTAAAGGTGAGGATAGATTGTTATGGCCTATTGTTACTATAATTAGAAGTCAAACACCAATTAGCAGTTCCATTAATAAAATTAATCTCTGCAATATCTGCAGCTGAGACCCAGGGCTTGTGCGCAATAAGCCAGTGTGAATTTGAAGTGCAACAGCTATTCTGCACTAAAACTCCCAGTTTGAATACTTACATCACTCAAAAGAAAAAAAGCTTTGCCTTCTTTGAGTTCCTACACACACTATTATCTTACTACGTTTTTCTCATTTCTTGCTTCTTATTTTGTTTAAACATATTCACTGTGATTTATGTCATTGATGGGAACAGGTGCAATGAGGCATGAGGTCTCCCAAACTCTGGTTCACGGCCACTCCCTCTGCATTGCACCATGCCAGGGTAAATCTAATTCAGTTTCCATTACTGGTAAACTCAGAAAAGTAGTAATGGGGAAAATCCCAACTTCTTACAAATATAAAAGTACTCTTCACATGACATGAGATCATGATTTACTTCAAAATATGAAGGTAAGAAACAGTCAAATCTAATCTCCAAAGTTAAGACACTACACAGTTCAGAGAACAGAAACTGAAAGAAAAGCAAGATCTGAAGATGAGGTGAAAAGTCACACACTTGTGCTCTTTATATTTTTGTAGGTACCAAAAATCCTAATTTGTATGGCTTTTCTTTGGTTTTACTTCATTTGAGTTTTGCCTTTTACAGTAACTCTCAAGTAGAATTTGTCCACAGATAAACCTATACCATACAAGGTAAAAAGAGGGCTTTTGTAAAATTTAACAGCAAAGAGGTCAAAGCAACCTCTAAGTGTCACTTACACGGTAGCAATACTATTGTACTGCTGTACTGTAACCTCACCATCTGCACCAAAATTTACTCATGTTTGCCATGGCTTATTAGCTAAGAGGCTTTGTAACGGATTCACTTTTTCCTTTCTTTCTTTTAAAGGAGAACTATCTGATTTCTTTCCACACAACTAATAAATAATCGAACATAGATTAATATGGAGACACATTTCAGTGGGAAAGCATTTAAACAATTATTTAAAATTACAAACATCTTTAAACTTGTCTACAGTAGAAAGAATCTGCTGGCACAACTTTACTGGTGAGCTGAGCAAGTGAAGATGCAGTTTACACAGTCCGAGACCTCTTTTGCCAGAGTAACACTGACCTGTTCCTAAACCGCAAGGTAGCCCTTTGCTGTTGTAGCCATCTACTCCAACTGGAGATGCAACAGCCATCTGAGTCAAGAATGGCATTATCATCTCTCAGATGTTTGGTTGCATTCACAAAGTCAGCACACAGGCTACCTGCCGACAACTGGAGCTCTCAGGGAACACAGAGCCCAAGGTGCACATCCTTGCGCAGTATTTCGTCTACTTTTCATGCCCACATTCCAAAAAACGGAACACCTTTTACATTTTCTCGATTTCCAGAGAAGGTGTGCTCACACCTCATATGCTGTTATGCTAAATACATAAAACAGAGTGTTGCCATTTCAGATCTTTCTCAACCATAATATCCCAGTCCAATAGCAGTCCAGGCCACATACATAAGTAAAGTCAACCAACCAGTGTCCATTTGTGTAAATTTGTGCAGATTGCGAGTCTCAAAAACACATTATAACCAGTATATTACCTCTAAGCTTTTGATTGTACTAGTCGATATTTTCCTTTGCAGACTGAAGTTGTCCAAGGACCATCATTCACATAAGCTTCAATTCCCAGGAGACAGCCTGAGTGCCTTTCATGCATACAGCAATAAAAACTGCATTTACAAGCACAGCATCACCTCTGTTACAGCTGCCATGGCATGGGTTTTGGAGAAAGAACAGCTAGAGCTGCAGATGGTGAGCTGTCACCTCAAGAAATAGAAGAGATTCCTAGTGTCCCAAAAACACACAGCAATTTGTCCCTAATACACGGTCGCATATCCCTAAGACAGACAAGACCTTTATGCTTGTGTTTTCATAACAGGCCTTGACACAGTCACCATTTCTGATTCTGAAAATCTTGGGACAGAAAGTTCTTTGGATACTTCAGCTTTCAAATGACCTAAAGGACACCTAACAGGCAAGATTACGCCAACATCAGTGTGGCCTCTTGTGAGCTATATATTCACAAATGCACGCCAGTGACAGCATTAAACACAGATCATGAGGCTACAGGCAGGGCAGTAGAACATTCACTCATCTGTTTCTTGTGAAGACTATGCTCTTGAAAGACCTGACCTTTGTGAAGAAAGCTAGACGAGTCTGACCTCATTGCTGACTCCGCTTTCAGAAGAAGGTTGGTCTACAGACCTCACGATATCCCTTACAACTTCAATAATCCTGTGAACCTGATGTGCTATCAACAGCACCTGGTTAACCCTAAATGAGGTTAATGGAAGGTCAAACTTTCTCTGAAGATGACACAAAGCTGTTTGGAATACAGAGGAAGAAAATTAGGGCAAAGCTTTGTTTCCATGTCTAGCAAGAAACGCTGGAAGAAAGCTAAGTGGAACTGCAAAGGGACAGAGCTGTATGTCCTCTGTCCTTACGGACCTTAGAAAGACACCGAACCCCTCCTGACTTCTTTGCAATCAAAGAGTCTTTCAGAGCAAAAGTAACCTAAGGGTGAATGGTTCTCTGCTCAAGATCCGGATTTAAATTCGAAAACAGTGTTCATTTGGAGAAGGTTAGAACAACATGACTTTGGTATAGCCACAACGACAAAAAGCATGTGAAATCAGACTGCGTGACCCGTGTGTGTGTGTAAACCTCCCAAAAAGGGTACCCAGGGCACTTACTAAAACTTACTACTGGAATACAATGAGCAGAAGACCCATGACCATAACAAGGAGTTGGCATCTGCTGCCTACTTACTCTTAAATTGGGCTTTCACTGGAAGCAGCATCAATGCTGGTTCCAAAATCATTACTAAAACACTAAGTAAAAGGAGTCTATGTTCATGACTCCTATATTCCTACAGTATTGCCACTATTCTAAGCGGCAGAAAGGATTCTGATTCAGAGGCAAGTTTATCCAGCAAGTACCTTCTTGCAAGAAAGCATGTTCATCTTGCAAAGAGATGAATTCCCAGAGCTAAAAAGACCAGCTCCATCATTCTGAAGAAGAGACAATGACAGAGCCCAATACTGATAGTCCAAATCCATCAATCTCCTGAATTTACCAGGTGAATCTACCATGTTCAGGTACAGAACTGAAGTAGTATGTTATATGTTCCCATCTACATAAAGGTGGACACACACTTGCAGTGTCCGGTAGAATAAAAAGGTCTTTGCTTTTCAATGACCATAGGATCCACCACTGTCAATGCACCAGCAGATTTAAACCAAAAAAATCCTTTTTTCAGTCAAATCTCTGATAAGCATCCAAGGAAATCTGCAGAGCTGACTCAATGGATGTCAGTACTAGAGGGTA
>VZRE01014207.1:700378-720945 GCA_013396775.1 Cephalopterus ornatus
GCAAAACATGAGAGAGAGAAAAAGCTAACTTGCTGTATTAGAGCCAAGGATATTGAGTCCTGAAGAGACAGTCCAAGCCTGTTCTTTGGTATAACTTGCATTTTAAGCTGCAATACAGAGGCTGTGTCAAGAATTCATTACTCAATACAAAGCCAAGGTGATTCCTCAGTCTCCAGCCAGTAGTGTCTGGTGGTGCCAGACATGAAACGAAAAAGATACTCCTTCGGGTACTTTGTGAGAGGATCCAAGCCAGTCTTGGTATCTTCAGCTGTAAGAATCTAGCTCCAACCATGAAGCATAAAGCTGTCACTGTTCAGAGACCATATGATCCTGGAGTTCCAATTAGAACCCTCACTTCCAGCAGTAAACCAAATAACAGCAAGCTGCATACTTGAGTGAGCATACAAGTCAGTTTTGCTCTGACAGAAGGCAATGTAGTGTCAGACTCTAGTATAATCACCAGTTAGGAAATGCGTCTCCAAGCTCTTATGAAGCTCTAGCCTCCTGTGTCTCATCTAAGGTGTTCTCTGATACCATTCACACGATAAATTATTGTTACTTCAATTCTGCCTAAACCCAAAAGGGAGTTCTGCTTTCTCTTCAGCACAGGAGTAAGGAGTTTCAAGGGAATACGGGATGCATACTTTGCTTGAGTACAGGCAATGACATCAACCAATTCATCCTTAAATTTGCAATGCTTCTGTAGGCAAGGAAATATTTTCTTTAATGCTAAGAGACCAGCAGAAAGTTTCAACTTTTGGAAATCTGTCCAGCAGCTGAAACAGGGCTGTTTATCATTCTGCTACTTCTCTTCATCCTCTTTTGGGATCACTGGTGCTGAGCTGGAAATAAAGCTAGGTTCTTTTCCCCACCAATAGGAAGAAAGTCATGTTGCTGCCAACACGACAGGGAGGTGGCTGTACAGAGTTAAGCATGCCAAGCGGGCTTTTATAACGTTTCCTCCCTTATCTTCAGCATGGCTCATAAGGCAACCAGTAGTTACTGTGATATCCTTGCATACAATGACCCCCATGGCCCCAGCTTAATGCAGGCAGATCACGACTCCTGCAAATTATGAAGTGCTAAAGCTGGAGGCAATGCTGGCCAGCGGCAGCACCATTTAACTACACTAGCCCTGTTCCTGTAACTATCTAAATTGTAATCCTCATTACTCTGGAAAACACTGCGCTCTGGTAGCAGCCATCAGTTTTGTTCCATTGTGTACCAGTGAAAAACAGATGCCTGCTAAGAAGCTAGATAATCTATTTTTATACATTTAGGTCAATTGTTCCATGAATTGACATATCTAGAGAACAAGATCAGAAAAAAAAGTTTTTGTTATTCCAAATTCAGGTCTCAGTGTCTGTTTTAATTATAGCTATTGTATTGCTTGTTTATATTGCCATTCAAGAATATGAAATAGAGAGAGGAAGTTATGCAGAACATGCCAAAATCCAGGATGAAAAAGTCCACCACGTTTTTTTGTGGTTCTCTAAGTTAAATAATTTACCGCACTGTTACACCTTCCTGGTCACACACTGTACATTGACTGTAGTACCAGTTACAGTGTAACCTGGCTATCTGCTACAGAACCGAGTATTTAAAGACAGCACAAGAACTTCTTCCAACACTAACACTGGGAAAAGAAAGACTGGGCTGGTGCAGTTGCTGACAAGTATTGGAACAACTTAGCTCATGCTCAGATTTCAGAAATGTAATTAATTAATCACTGCTAAGTATCCTAAAATCTAGTGAGCCATATCCCAGCTAATAGTCCACGATATAATGTTCACAGCACATAACTATCAGGCAAGAAAGATGCTCATTACAGTGCCAGAAATAATATATCCAGTAAAATATTATATATAAAGATGAAGTAATTATATGGCATGGCAACAAAAAGAGCTGTATAGTTTACAGTTGAGCTGAAAATCTGTAAGAATCTATTCCCAAAAAATACTTTTCAAGTTGGAGACTTGAACAATAAAGGATTAAGCATATTTCTTCACTTCATATCACTGAGGGATATAGTTTGCCTTTGATATATATGTCTGATATACACACCATATATAATTACAACGCAACCAAGATATCAGATAAAAATGTACTAATGGAAAACAATATCCTTTTGTTCTTATTCAGGAGACAGCAGTTTGTAAAACACTATTTGTAATGCATTTAAAAAAAAAATCACAAAAGCCCTTTAAGATGACAATTTTACAAGCTGCTTGTTCTCTTAGCTTTATACAATGCAAAAATGAAAATCAGAAATAAGACTCACATTTAAAAGTGTAGTTGGAAGAGTAGTTTAAATAAAGAAAGAAATCCAAAGTCAAAAATCAAAGCCCACAGTGATTTCAGTGTAGAGCAAGAAGTGACCACTATGGCACAAAATGAAACAACACAGCAGCAAGTTTGCTTGTATTTACACTGTTCTGCAGACTCAAAGTGACATTGAAAATCCATTTAACAACTCCATAGTTATCACTTCTGCAGACAGTAATGAACCTTAAGTGAACCTATGTGGGCGTATTCAAAAGTGCTTCATTTTTGGAGAACCTTTGTAACTCTGAACTAGATATTATAATGGCTATTGACTTGCTCAAATTTAGATTATTAGGCTAGATTTTCAGCTGGTTGAACTGGCATCATTCCAATTATGTTCATTTACACCAAATGGCTCATTATTAATTCAAGGTCTTATTTGCTCCTTAATGAACACTTCCACTAGTCACCTTCCCAATGGCAGCTTTAAATGCTCAAACGTTTCTTCCACGGTCAGAATCATCATACTCAAGAACTTACCTATAAAAAAAACAATGCTTTTTCTCTCCTTCTATGAGGCACATTTAAGGTAAACTTTTTTATTCATTTACAAAACAAACTAAAATACCTCCTGTGCCATAATTAACTAGCTAGAATTATGCTTTCATACTGCATCATTTGCATATAAATATAAAAATTTTACAACCCTAAGGGGACATTATAGATGAAACAAAACAAGAATCGAATTAAACAGCTAAAGGGACAACAAAGTCTTCCATACCAAGCCTCTTTTACAGCCTTGTTCTTTTTCTTACTTATTGTTACTTCTGTCTGCATCAATTCATACATATTTTCCTTCTCTGCTATTTGAAGATACTATATATATTTCAACACCTTTATTTGTTTGGTCTTTTCAATTCTAAAATACTATCTCTGCATTTTAAACCAAATCAGGATACAAACACATCACAAAGTTTGTGCATCTTCATTTAATATATCACAGTGGTCAGAAACACAGTTAACGTAAAATACAACAGTCTTGTTTCCTCAACCAAGCAACACACATGATTTTAAAAATCCTTTTGAAAAAATTCAAATTTTACAATTTTGCAACCAGATCTCATTACTTACTTCAATGGAATAGTTTGCTGTCCAATATACAAAGGACAGCAACTACTGATTTTGATTACTGTTGTTACTAGTATTAAGTAATTTACTTTAAAAACTTAAGAAATATGTAGGAACACAATGAAGTGGAAACATCTCCGTGAAAGCCTGAGGAACATTAGTGGTAAGTTCAGTAAATCTGCTGTGATATGTGGGAGGTAAAAACTTTATTTTATACTGCTGTTTTGTGGGAAAACATCCTTCAAATGGGCTATACAAAAACCTGTGTGCTCAGTCAAACCAACGGCTGTCCTACAAGGCTGGCTTTTCACTCTAAAATTTCTAGTAAGCACATGTGCCTAAGTAACATCAGAGTAAATCAAAACAAAAATACTCTAATTAAAAATATTTTCTAGTATCTTTGTTTTTTTTTTTATTCCAAGTACCTCTTAACATAAATTTTCAACTGTCTTGACTCAAATGGTCTCAATTTGGTTCTGCCCAAAAGCCACAATTAAGATATGAGCTATACAAACAGTAGAAAATGGTTTTTCACTGTGCAAAGCTTATAATAAGCCTGAGGAACCAAGTTTTGTGATTATGTAAGTACTGATCTTCCTGAACATCCTGAACAGCTGAACAGGCCACTTAGGATGCTTTGATGCTGCCATGAAAATGCCCATCAAATACACCTTTGGCTATCATGCTGAAGAGAGTTATTACATACCTGGAATAAATTCCACTGACCATGTTGTGCTGGAAAGAGAGCTCTGCCGTGCTGGGTCCAGCAGCTTTGGAAATCAGCAATACAACCAAACCTCGCATTTGTAAGTTGTTTCGGCTGTCATACACAAAACCCCTGGAAAAAGGAAAGAAAAGAAAAAAAAAGCATGTTTTCACAAACCATTTTCACTGGTCATACCGAAGTGGAAAAAAAAGACAGATCTCAGGCTGCCACCGCAGCATCAAATCTTCAATATTCATGTTCACAAGGAAGTTGCAATTACGAACCATGATCTTCTGTCATGCCTTCCCTGACACTTACAATGAAATACTGCTATTGCAGAGAAAAACAAGTATTTGGGATTGAATTAAATCTTGATTATTTTCAAGGAGCAGCATGTCTCTTGCATTTCACATCATGTCATGACAGGAGCATTTCAAAATAATTCAATGTGATCTACTCTAACAGGAACATAAGAGCTTTCAGTTTCTTGTCTGAAACACAAAAAAGCCAAAAGAAGCCTTTTACTTCATGAAAAGAAAGGCAAAGGAGGAATGGTACAACCAAGATCTACAACCTGCTGAAAGAAAGCTGTTTTGATCAGAGTGGTTATGAACAGAGGGCACAGTACATAAAACAGGTTTCAGCATATTAGGAATAAACTTTGCAGAAACTGACAAAATATGTACAATAAAAGTTAGAGATAAATGAAGTATAGATGGGCTGTTCTAAACAAAGTAACTTTTTCAAATGCTACAACTTTAAATTTGGGTTCAGAAGGAAACTACCCACAAAATTGTCTTTGTTGAGACCAATTATAAATGACCACTTAGATACAACGCCTCAGAAATTAATTTGTTTTAAAACGAGCTTAGCTTTCCTTTTGGACTGCAATGTCTCCAGTTGTATTCTCCCGGTTCTTGTCAAACTACTTTCTACTTCCTACATTCATCAATATGGCTAAATAGCTTGACAAAAGGATAATACATTCCAGATGCTATTAAATTTGTAGCTAATTTTCAATAAATAAGAGCCCATACCTCTTATATAATCTAAATATTCGTTAAATAAATCACATGAAGAACCAGATCACAAATTACTAAACATTTTAATGCATTTTATTCCAGAGTATAATTTTAGCCCTAATAACTGAAGGAAATCAAAACAGAACTATCTTTAAAACAGCTGAATGAAAATCCAAGATGTTCATATTGCAAGTTTGCCTGAATAAAGAAGATAGTGGATGCAAGCTAAAAGTTTCATTTGGAGTTCTGTCATTACATTTACACTCCACAATGCAAGAATATATTCTGTATGCTACTTCATTAACACAGACACAAACATGAAAATAACAATTTACATAGCACCATTCTGTGTGAAAGTTCCTGTGCTACTGCAAATAAAATCCTGACTTCTTGAGTCTTTACAGCCCATGGGGCAGTGATGGGGAAAACAGGCCCAAAATATATCATCTAAGAGGCAAACGAGCAGATCCATCTAGGTAGCTGGTGCTAGACAGCTACTGGGCTTGATCTTCACACCCATACTGACTCCAGGCTAATACTTCTCCCTCCAGAGAAGCTTCTGAGCTCACACTCAGTGCAGCTGCACCCTACAAATGCCATGATCAATTAAGGTAAGAGGAGGTCAGTATGGCTTTTTACCACAACCCACAACATTTTTAGCTCTGGTGAGATCTAACTAGCCAAATGAGGTCATGACTTCTGTGCCTCTATAATCTGCCCACGTGCTATTTGCTTCACCTGCAGACCAAATGGGCTGGCCTACCCTGGGCAGGTCAGGTGTGCCCTGCAAGCCTGGCAGCACAGCACCCCACACTCACAGCAACCCTGACTAGAACAGCACAAAAAGCAGTGAAAGGAAGATACTGTATAACTTCTCCATGCAGAAATTACTTGCCCCCCTTTTTTTTTTCTTTTTTAGTTTAGTCCCCCAGTACTTTCTAGTCACTCAAATCCACGAAAGTTTGGACAGCTCAGATCTCTTCATACGGGCACACACTGTGGTCTTGCAATGTGCACCTTTATTTTGTTTTGTAGGTACATGTAGTGAGGGATTTTAAGGAGCAGGGAACAGCTGCTTTCCTTCAACACTCTGAATTTATAACCTGCATACCTCTATTCTCACCAAGCACACAAATACATAATTCTTTTCTTACCATGCTCCAATACACAGTTAACAGAATGCAAAGACAGTTATACACTTAAAACTCCACAGATTTCCAAAGTTAGAGCCACAATGAACATTAAACCACCCAGGACAAAACAGAAAATACATATAATGAATAATATATAGTGTGTACACATCCTGTATACAGAACTCATAATTGTTTGTGGTGGTGTAAGTACTTCTCTGGCTTGAACTTCAATTGACCACATTACTCACAGCCACATAAGGTACACAGATGATGCAACTGAATTTAAATATATTTCCTCAACACTATTTACAACTCTATTTTTAAAGAAAATTGGTTTCAGGAAAATAGTTGCTTTTTTTCCACAGACTTGGTAAAATCTGAGTAATTACTAAAGGCAGGATTCCATGAGAAACGAATAATGCCTTTTAAAAAAAACACAGCAAATTGTAGTGATACTTTTAACAATCAGAAAACTTTGATTTTTCATGCCCAGTACTCTTTGGTTGCCATGGGACAGGATATGACAAAAGTAGAGAAGAAAGGTGTTCATCACAGGATTATAAAGCACTGGCCTTTGAATAAGCCACTGTGTAGATAGACACCAGAAGTGAAGCACTTTTACCTGATTCAAACTACGTGAGGAACAGAGGAAGAAAATTACCTGAGCTGAAAATACTTAAACAGTTCTGCAGCAATAGCAAAACCAAGTGTTCAGAGCTGTTCAGGGGGCTTGCGACACAGCTAGCAATGAATACCTTGCATTCTTAGCAGAAAACTGTTAATGAGAAGTGCAGCTGTGGGTGGAGGGGGAAGAAAAGGACATAAAAATCAAATAATAAGGAGCAACATGTCTATAATTTCTACACCTAATCATACAGCCTATGTTACATATGGTTTGGATGTAATTTTAGACAGGATATTCTGTGAATTTCCAATCCAGTAGTCAAAGTCTAACTCCATTTTCAAAACATGACTGAAGTTGTGTTACTGACATGTAACACATCCACACTAAAGCAAACCACATTAGACTTGAAACAAAAAAAGCCTATGGTGATCATCCTTTAGACACGAGAAACTACTGCAGCTACTTGACATGGCTTCAGGGGTCACATTCACATTCTGAATTAAGCTCCCCAGAGATACCCTGCGCAAGTAACAGCAACACAAAAATCTTCCAGATGGTGCAATTAGTCTTGATGGGTATGTGGCAGGAGACAGGTGCCTCCAGGGAAAAAAAGTGAACTAAAAGCAACACAAATGAAATTGTGCACGCAAAAAAGAGATGCATCAAGCTGACACTTTTGAAAAACCTCTGCGGAACACCACAAGTGCATGCATAGGGCACCCAAAAGAACACCAACCATTAGCACAATTCAGCTTCCTGCAAGTTACAGGCTGGGTATCCTGCAAATGACACACTTGATCCTCAGGGCACTGCATACCAAAAAAGGTAGCAAAGTCAAACACCTCTACAATTCAGTTTTGCAAAACGTTAAGAATTAGGGGAGGGAATCGTGGGGCAGGGGGAGGAAGGGAGGGAAAGGCATTTATTTGAGATATTATCCGTGTTACAGAATAACCCATTTGAAAACTGACAGATTCACAGTTTTAAATACAGAACAGCATTCACAAAAAATTCATCTTACAGCACAGGGGAGAAGCGCCTGGCTCTGACACATGCGCAGTGTGACGCTGTACACGCACCAGAGACTCACACCACCCACTCAAGCAATGACATGGCTAATAGCTAATGTGCTGCAAATTACACCTCCTACTACCAGAGTCCGTCTGCTGCAGAGAATAAATCAAGCAAACATGAGCATTTCACTCAGTGCTTTGTGTATTGCTCCACGTGTGCAGCTATTTCAGTAGAATTTTAACCTCCAATAATTGTCAGGTTTAACTCCATCAGTAATTTACACTTTCATAAAAAAATCTACTATTCATTGCAAGCATCATTTGTATTTTTCAGCAATCTTATTTAAATACCACAAAGACTTTAAATTATTTGCATGAGACAAAGCCAGGTTACATTCTTAACACTTTTTTGCACTACATTAACCTGTGAATTTAAACAATAGAAAGAAAACATGGCAAATTCAACAGTTACTGTAAGGAAGAGCTGGACATGGGGGTAATTTCATGATACCAAATGGGAGTTAAAAAAAAAAAAAAAAAAGAGGCCATACTCATGGGTACTAGTGCAAACTCAAATTTAATGATACAGAATACATAACAAATTTCCCATCAAAACTGATGTGGTAAGGTATTTTGGAATGGACATAAAGGGGGTGTTAGACATTCAGATAAATGTTGTCAGTCCCAA
This sequence comes from Cephalopterus ornatus, assembly GCA_013396775.1. Lineage (NCBI taxonomy): Eukaryota > Metazoa > Chordata > Aves > Passeriformes > Cotingidae > Cephalopterus > Cephalopterus ornatus. The sequence goes on from VZRE01014207.1 coordinate 708,959, forward strand.
ACGTTCTGCTCATGACAGAAGGAAGCAAGAGCTGAAGGATTTGCAGCTCTGTCCTCAGTCATGCCAGAGGAGCCCCTCCACCATCACCCAGGCGTGTGCTCCAGCCACAGGTCTGCTGGTAGGGGTTGAAGTGAACAGATCACACTGTCCTCTTCACCTCCTCTGGTGATTTTTGCCCTTCCTTTCCATGCATTTTATTGAACATGTCCCACTGACAAGATCAATCATTTTGTTTCAGCCCTGTGTGGCTACAAGAGGAAGGAAAACAGGGAAAGATTCCATTCCTCTACATTCCCACTTCAGTTGTCAAGCAAAAGGAGGAAAAAAAAATCACCTGTTCACACAGCTCTAATAAAAAGCAGATGAGAAAGTCTGTAACACAACCAAAATCAATTCAGCTGATGAAGAAGATTTATAAAGCCTAGGATAGTGTCATTGAAAACACAGGCTAGTCTTAGGATGAAATACAAACTATTCTAAAAAAGAAATCCCTCTATTCTAACTGACAATCCCAGAGGCGACAATATAAACGCCGCTTTGAGTAGTCTGTAACGTTTCAGAAAAGTACCTTCTACTTTGCTCAGTATAGAAGGGTTATCAGGATGCACTCATGGCTAAAGGTACAGATACATTTAAAAAATAACACAACCCACTTTTTCAAAATCAATTATAACTGACAATCCTATATCTAGCACTAGAGGTAAGGCATGGAGCTACTCAGCAAGATTGTCAGCTTCCTTATTAGAAATGCAAGAAATACCAGCCTGAGGGCTTTTATCCAATTTGCTTCATTAATAACTTGTCAGAAGTAAATAAGAGAAAACTCTCTGACATACTCATTTTTTAAAGAGATGTTAAACCACTGTATACGCACACAGGATTCACCGTATGACCATATGATCACACTCAAATGCATATGATGACTCAGACCATTCAATTTTATATATGTAGTATATGCTAACAGCAGTCTACAGCAACCTTTTTTCACCTGCTACTCCAGTTTCAAGTATATATTAAACACCCTTCTGCGCAGCGTATCTCCAGAACAAATTCAAAACCCAAATCCGTAGAGGAGAATCAGCCTTGACATGACACGTGCTTCGAGCATGGACAAAAGGAGGGATGCTCTACAACCCACGTGCCACCTCATCTTAAAAGCCCACTGGAGGCTGCAGAAGAGAACATGTGTTTCAGAAACTTATTCCCGGACTTGGACAACCAAACACCTCTTTGCATATGGAAAATGAGTACTGGGGTTGGGGGAATTTCTTTACCTGAAAAACAGAGTTGTGATGGGGATGGAGCTCATCACCATAACCATTATGTAACAGCCTGGTAATTAAAGGGTTTATCCAGTAAGAGCAGACTTGTCTAAGGTGTCAGACCAGGCCTGGAGGAATTGATGTTCCCATCCCGCTTTGTGGGAAGATCTTATGGCAGGTTACAAGGGAGTCTGTAATAGCACTTCTGCTCTCCCTGCCTCCAAGAAAATGAGGGGTCTCACCACCTTAGCTTGTGAAGCCAATCACAAAAACAAGATTTCAGACAAAAAAAACCAAAAAGGACTCTGGCGTGAAGATGACAGAGGCCTGCCTGTGCACTGGCTTTTCTTCCAAAGCCAAAAAAAAAAAGATTAAAAAGGCAATTTAGAAGTGTGTGGCCTTCACTTAGGACACAAAGAAACTTTTGAATAACTTTGACCACCACACAGTGTGATGCCCGTATAGTTAAAACTAAGCCAAAATGGTAACTTAGCCATGTGCAAAAGAAGAATAATTGTGGTCCAGTGAGAAAGTACTTGCCTCAAAAATTGTGGGCTGACAATTCCATCTCTACTGGCAGAGCCATGGAAAAACTTATGCAGAAAATGCGTTATCTGTGCTTCCATTTGGCTAGTCTTAGACTTAGGGATACTTGGGAATAAATTGCAACCAAGGCCTTCAATGAAAAACCAAGGCCTCAAAATGCTCAGTTCCACAAAGGAACTCCGTAAGTATGGGTACTTTTTCTTCCATTTATGAAGTCTCAGACACCTTCTCAGCTGGAGAGAGAGTGACTAAAAATAACTCAGTGTACACTTAAAATACAGCCTGTATGAAATTTAGGTATTCAGGAATCCCAGAAAGCCACATAAAGTGTGTCTTACAAATATGAGGATATATTCTTCAGAAACTAAACAGAAAAACAACAAAGATGATCTTCATTGCTTTACTTTGGAAGAAGGTTGCAAAAGCATACTTTCTAGAACAGAAAGCTCCTGGAGAGAGCTCCTAAGGTCGTTTCCAACCTGAGTGACTCCAGCTGCTCAATTTTCATGGAACATTGCTTACAAAGAGAAATATTTCTTAATTAAAGGTGAAAATTTTCCAAAATTTCATCACACTGTTGCTTACTAAATATGATCTTCACAGGGACTGAGAGTGTAGAAAACTACACTCTGAGGCAGGACGTACACAGAACTAGGAGTCAATTGCATCATTCCCAGGACTAATTTATAACAAGATAAATTTCTAGGAAAAGCCACAGCACCCTTCAAGATCAGACGAGAGACAGATCCCTTTCTGGGGCTGCTACTTGCACTCATTTCTCCAGGCAAGATCCCACAAAAATCAAACTTTATCCAATAGATGAAGTTTAAGAAACTTCAGGTTTTTTTAAGCAGGTACAAAGCTAATACAGAGATACTTGGCCTTGGTAACTTGGAGTTCATTGTAATTGAGCATTTACAGCTTCTAGAAATCAATACAGCCTTTGAATTCTTGAAATAAGAAACCACAAAATTTCCCGTGGAGACAGTAGAACCCTATTTAGACACTCATATCAGTCTACCATCCACTGCTACTAGGTTTATTTGGTTTCCCAGAGGCAGAGGTTATTGGAATCATTCCCCATTGAAGATCAGCTACATAGTTGCATGTTATTTTACAGGGGGTTTGATGCACTAACTTGTATTAGGATAGGATAATCCCTAGGATCAATGGCAGGAGTTACTGTTAAAAAACCCCACAAACACACACCCTGCCAAAGCAAGCGAGCAACCAACCAAAAAAACCAAAAAGCACACAAAAAACCACCAAAAAACAAAGAAGCCCTTTTTTCTGCAAAACTTATGACCAGTTGAGGACGAAGAGGAAAAAGTTTTGCTTGGTGAAAAGAAGGGAACCACTATCTTTTTCATTTGAATCAAGATGGAGATGCACAGCAACAGTTTGAAACTAAAGCTGAAAAAAAACTGTGTTGAGATTGCATGGTCATTTAAGATCTGACAACAGCCTACAATAGATACCAAAAAAACCCACTGTAAAAATAAAGGGCAGCTATAATCATATAAGACATTTATCTCAAAGGCATTGATTATTCAGAAAAAAAGATTATTTACTACTATTATTTTGAATCATTCTACCCTTCACCCATCACATCTTATAAGTGGTAGGAGTAGGGCAAAAAGGACCACCTTAAGGATGACACTAAAGACACCACATAGAAAACAAACCACGAAAATGTGGTTTTAAACCAACTGCCAGTCTCCACTGTTTTTCCTAGTCAGTGTTTGACTTGATCTTGAAATGTGATGTGGGTAGCAGGCAAGCTAATACCAAAAAATGCAGTTAGTGTCTGAATGCAATTACTCTGACCAGAAGTAGCTTGCAGGTCTGGCACCCTTATTTTTCTAACCACAAATACTTAAACAGAAGCCTAATTTTTGTGTGTCTGATTTCTCCATCAATATTTGCTTTACTTAAACTTAGTAGGAGGTCTGAGCACCCCACTGTCGACCAAAATCAACAGGTTGACTCAAGCACAAGACTACCTTTCTTGGCAACAGGCTCTCTCAGATGCAGGAATATTCTGCTAAGTGAAAGGAATACAAATGTTTTGGAAGAGTTTGGAGAATGACAGAAAGATGATTAGCTTCACAAGGCTAATGAATTCAGACACCTCTGGAGGTCCAGTGTCACTTCAGCAATATTGTAATTATAGAGCCTGTCATAAAAATGTATTTTGCATTAAATAAACTTTACTAGGAAAATGTAACAATGAAATAGGTCAACTCCTGGCCATTATCTCAGACTGAAAATGCTCCCAGCATGTTTTACAAATGGATGAAACATAAAAAGGCAAAAATGTTGAAATATGTATTGCCATGACAAAATGATATAAAAAGTTCTTTTAACCTTTTGTACACAAGATTTCTAGATAACAACTTACCTGATTTTCAGCATTATTCAGATGAATTAATTACAAATATTTCTTCCTTAAAAACACTGAAGGCTCTTTATTAGTAGTGAGAAAGAGGTTCCAAGTTCTGTACTTCAAAGGATTGTTCTCACTTCAAGTAACTCAAGCCAAATACACACCAACAGTCCCGTAAACAAAAATCTTCCTTTTAAACACAAATAGAAATGAATTGGTTGAAAACTAATCAGCACCAGTACTCAAAATGCAGCACCTCTACTGTGGCACTACCTATTAGCGTTAAGTGGTCCATACACAGCAGAAGCCTTTTGTAAACTGTTGGGGGAAAAAAACACCTTAAAACATAGCCAGTAATTAGGATAAAATGCAAAGCAGATATACGTACATATAGTAACAAATGAGAAGAAATATAAATACTCCCAGATTCTATGACAAATGTAGATACTTTTAAATACTAGAACTGAGGGCTTTTCAATAGTTCCAAGGAATAAAAAAAATAAATAAATTTAGAAATCAATTTCAAGCCAAGAGTGGAGACCACAGACAAACTTAGACTGTAACTCTTACCAGTGTTACCTTCATTTGCTGTTTTTCTCTAGATTTCTGATTCTAGAGAGTCTTTTTTTCCTCAATGAGACCTAGGTGGCTGACTCTGATAATTGAGATGAATCTGGGTTTTTACTAGACGAAGAAGTATTTTCAATGCAACCTCCACCCAAGTTCTATATTTGTCATGCCACTGTGTCAATATCACAATCGGGGTTGTTCATCTGAACAAAAAATCCTCCTTTTACAAAGATCAACCTAGAACCCAACAATTATCTGTCCCCTTTTCCTGGATCATTGCTAAGCATCAAATAAGCTCATTAACTTACCAGTGGCATGCTTTAAATTTCTCAAGTCTTGAAAGAAGATACAGAGCAAAAATACTGAAAGCATTTTGCAACAAAACAAATTAGGAAATAAAAATTACTGGGAAACTTTGGATATTTTCAATTCTTTTTTCCTCAAAAAATACAAGACTTTAGAAGGCCTGAGATTTTAAGCAAACACTTGTGGTTTTGGAAATGCTGGTTTCCATGGCAACCAGTAAGGTCTTCTTTATATAGCATTATAAACAGATGGTAAAGACCAGTCATGTTTGCTTCTTTGCCAACATATCAATAGAACTGCTGTACTACTCTATCTCTTGTATTAGAGTTATTAAGTAACTCAGATATTTGAGCAACAAAATCTGCAAATCAGACTTGCTCAACTAGTAAGTTGGTTTTTTTCCATAAACACATTCTTAACAGTAAAGTCACTGTACTCTATATAGGCAGATTTCTTTGGCAAAGCTTTTTATAAATGTTTTCTCAGCACTTGCCATGCAGGGTACATTACTACCACAAATGTGAATCTGACAGAGATTAAAATAATGAATTCAAACAGGAAACAGAAATGTGACTGTTTACACCCACTGGTATTAAAGCGTACTTTAGAATTATGTTTCTGTTGTATTGCATTTGGAATTATTCAGAGAAGATGTAGTGAACTGTAAATTCATCTTCACTGTGTAATAATAAGCAGAGGCTATTCTTGCAGGTGATTTGTAAAATAAAGAAAATCTCTTTGAATTTTAATTTCAGTTGTAGCTATGGCACACCACATACAAGTGTTTCAGGAGTTTTCTTCCATAGATGGCTTGATGTATCAAGCGAATTTGATTTGGTACCTCTCTGGAAAAGTCTGAAGTACCAACTATGGGCAGTGCAAGCTAACATAGATTTTTGCCACTAAATCCAACTTATCCCTCCAGTGGTTTAGCTGCTTAGTAAGTTTTGTGCCAAAAATGAGGGGAAAAAGAGAAAAAGTAAAGGAAAGGCAGGAACAGAACTCCCATCAGGTTTTTCACCACGTCAGGAGCCCAAGTTACACATTTCAGATTGAAGTATCACCTGTATTCTAACCAGATGACAAATTATTATTTAAATATTACAAAAATACCAGTATTTCTGATCCGACTGTCACTGAAATTCATCCCATTTTCATCAGGAAATATAAACTCTCCATTGTTTATTTTTGTTAACTCTTTTGTAGCAACTTTGTGGTCTGGTGGTTTTTTTCCACTAAGCAGTGAAATCACTCAAGGACAAATGTACTATCTAAAACCTTGTCTTTAGCCCAAATACAAATTTCCAGGTCTACTCCTATCCAATCTGCTACCAAATCACAACAGTTATCACTAATAAGCTTGAGACTGAAAAAAATCACCACATAACCCAAAGTTCTCAAAACCCACTCAACTTCATAAAACAACCAATAATACATTTTGGAAACGTGTGAAGTACTAAAGATGTGAATACGTTTGGCAAAGATCAAGAGGATAACAAGCATTCAATACGCACAGAGAAGCCAGAAATGTGCTAGGGTATGGATGAGAAGTCTTCCTGCACATCAAATGAGACTGCATTAAGCAACACTTTCAAGAGACAGATAATCACAAACAATTTTTGTGTTGCTTAGTTTTATGTTTTCCTGTTTGATACCATGCAAATGAGACAAAAGTGCAATTTAATAGTGGGGTCTGTTCTGCCAAAATGCCAACAGTTTCCAACAGTGCTTAAACTGAAGATACCAAACACTACTTAGCATAAAATTCCTAGGTCGGTTTGGTCACACAGCCTGTTCAGAAGTACATGCTCACACGACAAGAAGTCCCTGTTGTCGATGCCTTCAAGGATCAATCCACTGGCTACTGCCATGATCAACATTCCAGCAATCCCAATACACTAGTATCATTTTAGGATACTGTTCACCTTCTGGCTACACCAAAGCTCACCATTTCCATGCTCCAGGTGATTTAGCTCCATGATAACACAAATCCAGTTAAATCTCTGTGTTTGATACATAAACTTGATCAATAGCAGCTGGAGGAGGATGAAGCTGTGGAACATTTAAACAAGTCAGATGTGCACAAGTCAGTGGGATGCACCCACAAGTGCTGAAGAAACTACCTGATATTATTGCCAGGTCACTCTATGATCTTTGAAAAGTCTTAGTCATCAGGGCAGGTTCCCAAGGACTGGAAGAAAGCAAGTGTCACTCCTATGCTCAAGAAGGGCAAGAAAGAAGCTGGAAAGCTACAAAGATGGCTAAAAGTATGCAGGTAGGGTATAATCTTCAATGAGCATTCAAAATAAGTGAGGATTTAATTTAACAGAGCCTTTTTAAAAGGGGTGGCAGACCAGAACAATCAGTGTGTGAAAGGCCTGAGCTTCAGTTTGGCAAGTATGGAACAACACTAAATTCAGAATTGGGTGGGGAGTGGAAGGCAAAAACATGCTTTTTATCATTCCAAAGGACTCCAGACTTAACAGGTAACATACGACAACACAGCCCTCAAATCAACTGCTTTATTTACATAAGACATAATACAAAAAGATGGATCCCAACTGCAAAACAGAACAGCAACACAAATAAAGAAGAGATAGAGCTGCTGTATTAAAGTTATGTAGTTACTTAGGAAAGGTGTTGGTGGTACTGAGCACCTCAGTTTTTTCTAGACTGCCAGGTGCAAGAATCTGGAGGGCAAATTACGAAACTTAGTCCATAGGAATTGCTGGAGTCCACAAAAAAAAAAAAAAAAAAAAAACCTTTCAAGAGGAAGTAATGCTGGAATGTGAATAAGGATCCTACTTTCTCCCCACTGGAGCAACCTCGACTGCACAACAAACAAATGGAAGGCAGCACTGCTAACAGAGGCACTAAACAGCCACTCTAGAACTGCCAAAAAGGAGAACACCTTACCAAAAATGTCATTCTTAGAGTAGAAGCAAGAGTGAAAAGAAAAATGAAAAATGAAAGACAGACCATGCTTTGTCAATTTGCTTTGAAGAAGTAAATCCACCACTTCAGGTATCTACAGTACAATGAAAACTGTTATTCACTATATAAGTCAGGCAACCTTGGAAAACCTTGTAATAGAAAAGGTGAAAATAGAGGAATCTTGTTTAGGTAATCTAAAAACAAAGATTTTTCCAAGGGCCACCACACAGAGAAAACTAAAGAGAGCTCAGGGTGAAACTGCCAGGAGTAAAATTATCCCAGAATTAAGAGTCACAAGGAAGGAAACTTAAGTCACTGATCTGATCCTGCCTCCAAGAGAAACAGAAGCCAGAGGCAAATAAAAACAAAATGGCAGGCTCTGACACAAGAATACAGCACTGATATTAAATTTTTATTGAGACAAAGTGCAGTGCAAGTGAGGAGAGAGAAACTTTTGGCTGTGACATGCAGGGAAATGACTAATTTTTTTTACATAAAGTTTACATGTAGTTTTTTATTATTATGTAGATTAGCCAAGTGTACTCGATATTTTATTCTAACCTGGCACACATCTTGCCATGTAGCTCACAACACCAATAGTTTCTGCTGGCAGTAACTCAAAATAGGACTCACATTTTCAGCAGCAGCTTAATCTGAAATAAACGATAATAGAATTTGTTACATGAAAAATGTCAACTCAAATTGCTACAGGAAGTCCAGTTTGCTTTGAAGAGTATCTGTTTCTTCTTTAAAGACCTGAAAGCATGTTTCCACTTAATATTCTTAATAATCTTAAATCTCAAGATTTCTAATTTGTCTGGAATGAGGATCAACAAAATGCTGCTTTGAGTCATTCACTGTAACTTTATCCAAAGCAACACCACCCTACTGACGAAAGAAAACAAATCTTCTGAATATAGTTCTACATGTATTTCAAACATTCTTTAGTTATACCAAAAGCACACTGTTATTATTGTCAATGGCAAAAGGCATCCATGTAAAGCTATAACTCAATAAAAACTAACAACTCCTAAGCTTTTTATTCTCCTTAGTGTACTGACATTTCAGAAAAAGAAAAAAGCACAAAAGACAATTATGAAAAAAAAAAGACAATTATTTCCAGTATTCAATTATTTTATCTTTTAGTTTTCCAGTTATATAAGAATGAAATACAAATACTATTTTAAGAGTACCGCTTGCAATACATTCAAAAAATTAAAGACCTTAAGAATAAAAGAAGAAAAACAAAATAAAACAAAAAAAGTGGTTCAGACAAACCACCACCACCTTCTGAAAAAACAAAAATGCTCCAGAAAACCTGTAACAACTAATGCACAGAACTGGCAGTGCTCCATCTTGTCTGAGGAAAAAAATTATACAAAAATCAAATCTCAGATTTCAGTATCTTTTTTAAGTTTTCACCTCAAATTTATCAGGTTCCATGAAACAGTTTTTCCCAAATGATACTTTGGCAATATTAATAGAGTGCTGAGTTGCAGAAACAAGTTAACAAGTTACCTGTTAAAACTGGTTTTCCCTCCATCAGTTCTCCAGCTCTTACTTGAGCTGAAAACCAACTACGCCTGACCTCACTGAGCTCACATGAGACCATGGAAAAAAGACAAAACTCAATATACATATTGCCTGATGTGGCGTGACTTGATTAACCACCACAGCAATGCTAACTACATTCTGCTCGTGACATGCAACTACAAATGTTCCCATAAGTAAATCTGAATGAATTTGAGAACTGCCATCCCAACACAACTGGACAGCCTTGGAACTCTTGCTTCAATTTCTACATCATTCTGTAAGATTTCAGCAATAGCCATTTTGTACACATAAAATCATTGGATTAATTAAAGAGTTTACGCTCTATACGATGAATGAAAATCTCTCTACATAATTTCAGTCTGGAAAAAAAACATTGATTCCACGCTCAAGATTTTAAAATTCTGATGCGTGCCAGCCTGTTCTATTCTTATATTTGTCTGTCTTTGGTCAAAACAATACCATGCGTTCCAACTAAATTTTCTTAACACTACACTTCACATAACAGTGCTGTTCAGCAACTCTGATGTATAGATGTCTAATTACTAAGTTTCTTTTATAACACAAACACCAGGGTAAATACTTCAGCAGAAAGTGCTTCTAAGACACATGAATTACAAAAAAAATATTTCTAAAAAATTAAGAGATAGAACATGACAAAAGTATTAAAGAACCTTTTTTTTCCTCCTATGTTACCTTACATCTGAAAGACAGAACTTAACTTCACATCATAGCCAAAGTACTTCTAAGTCAACTTGCTAAACTTTCACCACAAATCCAATAGTCCAGTTATATTTATACTGCAGTTTGCTGGCAAGTTCTTGAGCATTACAAACCGTGTTCCTTACCATGCCAACAGTGGGATACATTTTAATACTTTGAGGAACCATATGCACTTTCCTTGGGATTTGTTAGAACCAGGAAAAAAAAAAAATCAAAAAGGTCGTTCTCATAAGTGAGCCTAATTTGCACATACAAGCTTGCAGCCAAGGAGTAAGTTCGTATGCTACAACTCTTTTCTTTTCCCCCCCATCCCACTAAACATTTTTTTTCTGTACTCAAGTTAAGCGCACTCATCTGTGATTTCAATTTGCCATTGAAAAAAGCGTATGTAAGACGAGCTGTAAAATTACAGGATCATAAATTTAAATGTCAAAATGTAAATGAAAAATGTACAGATATCCAAGAAGCATGCCACTGGAATCATACAGAACGTTAAAAAAGAAAAGGCAACCAACCCAGTACCACTACAATTATAATACACAGTGTTCTCAACAATTTCCTTTACCTATCAACTTCGCTTTTTGCCAGTTGGCAAATACTGCCTTTAGCATTGTCAGATGCCATTCCAAAAAAATGTTTCAGAGATTTCATTTTCTCTCCTCACCAGACTAGGAGGTAGCCAGCTAGAATGCCGGAACCTTTCAGAGTCTCTGAGTTTGTGAGACTCCTTTATGTCGATGAGGCCAGCCACAGAGGATCCTGAGGTTTCTAAAATGAAATGTGATTAGTATTTTGTGGTGAAATGTGAGTGATGAGAAATAAAGAATAGGCAGAAAATGAAGATATTGGATTCTCCACTACAAACCAGTATCTGTTTCTGTGCTTTATCCTATTTTGGCTAGTCGTTCCTCTAGAAAAAAATAAAAATCATAAATGTCTTTTCTCTCATGACAAATTTTTGCAGAGACATGAAAGCCTGCTGTGAGGGAACTGAAAACACTTTACTCCACTGAAGAAAGTAGAAACCGTACAAAAAAAATCTCCAGGCACAATGAACAGTCGGACCCAGAGGTAAGACATAATTCACAAAAATGTCGGTATATGCACTCCTGCCTCTCCACACTCTTCCTTAATAGCAAGCCTCTGGAGAGGTCCTTATGTGGAAAGATAAGTGTGGATCCACCCCCTCCTGCCACAAGCATAATTCAGTCTCTTAGAAAACACCCAAGAACACACACACACAGTTTTTTTATAACACAGATAATTCTTCAGATAAACCTGCAAAAGTCAGTGATAAAAAAGGCCATCACTGTATATTGAGGCTTAGCCTCACCTTTCTGTACAACCTGCTAGGCAAGCTTTCAGTTCAACCCCCAAAACACTAGAAGGTACTTCAGTGCAACTTTAATTCTAGGCTGATAACACTACAGGAAACTTTATTCTAGATTTCATGCTTACCATCTTCCTTAACTTTCCTGAATTTTAAAAATTCAAAAGAATAAACCTGTTTCTTTGCACACATGCTCACTTCAAATGGTCTTCACTCCTAGAGCAAACTTGCAAGAGCTTTATTGAGTCAGCAGATCGGAGGCCAGGCAAGGAGAGTGCCCTTCTCAGTCTCGATAAACTTACCAGCTTGCTTCCTCTTTTACCATGCTATAAACTACAGAAGAGTGGGCTCTTAGTAGCAAGCCACAAGGAAAAAAAAA
>VZRE01014207.1:720971-751244 GCA_013396775.1 Cephalopterus ornatus
ATCAAACCTCAACCCCCAGAACTATGAAACCAGTGACTCGTCAGGTCTCCTATTCTTTCAGGACTGGAGCAAGAGAGCGAAAGAGATAAAAATCAAATGGGATCCTTCAAGCCCACATCAGGATTTGCACAGTTTTGGAAGACCACAGTCCTCTCTACAGAAATACACTTCTGCTGACGAGTGCTACAGGACAGAATGACAGTACATTGGTGACACTTCTCAGTAAGAAGGATAACTCTCAACAATAACATCTTTAGAGAGAGCCACAGTTTTGCCCATCTTAGGCAGAGAACAAATTCCAATTTACTGACAATCTTATCTCACAAAGAGGACTATACGGTCTCATTAACTTACACAGAGCAAATATACAGAGAATTATGTTCTTAAGCAGAAATATTTCACATTCTCAAACACTGCAAATATACACAGAATGACCCATTGCTTTGAAAACAAAGTAACTTCTGAGGGTACTTTAGCACTATAGCAGTATCTAAAATGACACATGCTAACTAAATTTAATGACAACTGTGGTTACTAGTTATATTCACTGAGCTTCAGATCAAATCAAAGTGTACAGTCTTTAAGTAAGCAGATTCTTGTTCTCTAGATTTAATGACTGAAAGAGATAATTCAACTGTCAAGGGTGCATCTGACAGTTGTAGGTAAGTCAGCCACCTAAAAATAAGAACTTGTTAATAGACTGTATATAGAAAATGTCAATCCTGGTGCAAATTCTCAACAAGTAAAGTTTAATTAGCTCCCCTTTATTGACCTTTTTAGAACTGACTCCATGGAGCCTATTCTGATAAAAGAATAAAAACAGTGTATTCACTTGTCATATTAGACAAAAATTCAGTGACTCTGTCAGATGAAATTTCTAATGCTGTCCAGAGGTTTGAATGACAATGTCATGATTTAATCTAAATGCTTCTTCCAGGCAAAAAAAGAGAGGACATGCTAGTTTTTGGTGTGTTTCATCTGCTAATTTTAAGATTAAACTTACTAAAATATACTGCCCTTGACCAGAGTTACAGTACCTATTCATGTATTAGGACATACCTTTTTTTCCAGACTTCATATTAACATAAGCCCAATATTCCATTATCTTTAGCTTATCTTTGCCATTACCATGTGTGAAAATGATTTTGTAGAACTGGCATTCCATTCTTATCAGATCTACTACGCCTGCAGAAGCTTCAAAAACCACAAAATTTTAAAACCTTCTTTCTGTAAAATAATACAAGAAGCATATGACAGCATTTATATAGCATCTGAACATGGAACATCTTGTTCTTTTTTGTCAGTCAATAACGCTGCAAATTTACCAAACGTATCTTCAAAATCCACAAAGACTTAAGAATTTATAACACTTTGATTTAGCTCTGAAGCTGAGGAGCATTTGAGACAGCACCTCAAGCAGAAAATTCAAATGAGTTAGTATAAGTGACAAGTAACATATATAATCTGTAATTCCAGGTATATCCAAAGTCATCAACATGTCAAATTGATGACTTAAATTACTTCAACTGAAAAATTTATAAAATAGCAAAAAGTCTTTCTTTTTAATAATGTCCCTTTTTCATAATATAGAAATTATGCAGTATTTTTATATCGACATAGACTATGCTTGTTATATTCAAATATAATAGTAGCTGTGAACATAAACACTCAGAATAGAGTTTTACTCTTGCACTATATTCTCTTATTAAAACCTCTGTAGTAAATAAACACTGCGCTAATGCAAAATGAACTTGTCTTGGGACCTGAATTCTTCCTTTGAAGTCAATGACCGTTTTCACATGAAAAATGGTTTGTACTGATATCAACTTCCCAGTTTCAGGACTGCACAATTGAGGTTCTTCAGCAGTCTCTTAGAATTATCTCTCTTTTTAGTGAAATTTTCAAGGTAACTCACAAGATGAGCAGAGATGGGAACAAAATACTCCCTTGCTCACCTAGAATTTCCTTCCAATTTTGCAGAGACAGTAGCTACATCCTGTAACTCCAACAGAATGATGAAGTATGTACAATTGTGCTTCTTTACAGGACTGATTTAACTAGAGGATGAAGTACTATTAATAAAAGAAAAGGAGCTCTTATCTCAAGTAGCAAGGACTTGGTGCTTCTGGTACACTCTCTTGTTCTTGGGGATCTGCTGCAATCCTGCTATTAGTCTGCCACTAAAAAGAATACCAAAAACATCTAATGCATTTTATTCCTTCATCTAAGAGGGTACCATGACTATTCCAGGAATACATACAAGACTACAAACACAGCATCAGCACTTCCTGAATGTTAAATGTCCAATCGCTTATCTTATTATTTACTCTTATTTTTAAACAAAAAAAAATTTATACAGAGTTTTTTTGAAGGGTGAGATAGACATATACAGGAAACTGTTCTTGTAAATAACAAGTAGTAAAGCACATAGCAACTCAAATTAGATCTCTCCCAACACCATCTACATCTAATAAAAGAATAATAGCTAATGCAGCATCACATACACAGTAGAATGAACACTTCTACTGTGTATTTCAAGGTACTATTGCCACCAATTCCAAGGTGGTGTTGTTCTAGGAAATTAGACACTCAGTGTCTAGTTGAGTTTTATTTAATAATAATTACTGTTGTTGTTATTGTAGAAGGTAAAATTGTTTTCCATCCCTATCACTTTCCATTTCATCCTCAATCCCTAAGAAATACTACAACTAGTTCAGGGTTAACAACTTTTTAATCTAGGCTACAGACACTTTTTGGAGGCCCTTGTGACACATAGTCTTGCCAACTTGTGTGGCTGGACTAGAGCTCTGGGCTACTCCCTCACTGACTTTTTTCCAGTGACTTTTTTCCTGCAGTAATGTTGGCTCCCCACCTCCCCATTTTTCATCCACACCCTATTAACCTTGTTCCTCCTCACTTCACCACCTACCTCCACACACGCTAAAAGCTCCTGTCCTTGCTCTTACAGCCCAAGGAGGGGAGACAGGACTGAAAGGAAAGCAAAAGGAAAGAGCAGAGCTAGGTTGGTGCCTGTCACAGGTCACAGCACCCACTGAAGCTGCCCTTCTTGTGGTAGAGGTTACATGCAGGTAGATCAGCAATCACTAACTCCTCCAGAAACAATCCAGTCCCACACAAGCTGGAAATAAAGGAGGAGGCTGACTGATGAAACAGCACTGAAGATCCTATTTCCTCCCAGAAGAGGTGGTAGTCATGCCAAATTGCATTAAGCCAATGAAGTTTTACAGTCAAAATGAATCCATCAAGCACATAAGGGAAAAAAATTGCACACTGGAAAAGGGCGAGAGGTAAAAACTACATTGTTTTCCTTTAGTAACCATAGGACGTAAGTGACTGAGATCCATCACTACTTCTTGTACCTCTCACATGCAATTAACAGAAAATTCTGTATGATTACATTCAGTCTCTGGCATCTGTTACATTTAAGGTTAAACTTAGCTTGGGAAAAGATTTCTTTTCCTTTTCCAATTAATGCACCTTGTTTTCAACTCGTTTAGAGGCAGGTTTTCTCCCTTGTCTATTAAGGTTAGTGAAAGAAAATGGTTATTAATAGTCTTTCAGTGGAAAGACCTTTAAACAAATGCTTCCATTATTGTCTAGGAACAACAGAACTCCAAATTTTCCCTAAATCTCCTCTGGAATTGAACACCAAGAAGATCCAGAGCAAGAACACCTCAGTTAACAGCACTTGGTTTCTATTTTCACCTGTCTTTCCAAGAAGCACAATATTCTGGAAGAGCTTGGAAGCTATCCTTGGGGTGCCCAATACAGAGGAACAACTGTTTCTAAACCATTTGTACTGTGTTCTGTTGAAGAAAGAGGATCAAAACCATCACACAGTGTCAGTCACTCACTCCTGCCATACCATCACAAGCAAGCTGAATAATCCTTCAAAAAGTCATGCACAGATATAAGCAGTATGGGCATGGAGCTCTCACATGATTTCATAGTCAATTAATCATTTTGAATGCCTCTAGAAAAGTGCCTTCATCTAAAACCAAGGGTTATGAATATCAAAGGATGTTGGCTAATGTTACATGGTACTGCAGGTCAGTGACCAGCAATCCCATTTCGGTGCAAAATAATTAAAATTTCTAGAGATGGGCAGCAGTTAAGTGTGTAGAATGTGGAATGTCACCATCCTTACCGTTCAAGAAGTCAGGCAAACAGATTTTTTTCAAGGGAGACCAAGACATCCATTACCAGGAGGCACAGCTGATGTTCTACTGCCTTTCCTTGCTTTCCTCCTGAACCCTGTTCACAACATCCACCATTCATCAGGGCTTCTTATATTGGAACATATGCAGAAAGGATAAATTCAGTTAGGTGTAGAGAACTACATACCAGATCCTGAGTATCACCAGACATCAACTGAAAAAAGGTCAACTGTTTTCTCTTACAAGAAAACAGAGCAACTTGAAAAATGTTTATCCACAATAGCTAAAGAACAGTGATACAAAAATATTTGCTGACCCAGGAAAAACGTACAGCAAGCTGGCCTACAAAGTGTTATGACAATAAGTTGCTCTCCATGTCAATACAGCAATGGCAGCATCCATTTTGACTTTTCCTTTCCCAGGGGTACAAAGAATCACATAAGCAAAATACTGCGCACACGATACTGCTTGGGGATCACAGCTACAGGTCTTTAAACTACTCACATCCACAGCTACAGGCAAAAGCCACCTAAGAGAGCAATTTTAAATAAGTGCACTGTCCAGAAAGGATCACCATTGTTCTGGAATACAACCACTTCTATTCTGTAAGAGAATCTACACCCTGCTCCAGAATAGCTTCTTGTGCTATAGCTCTGCCAGCCCACTGCTGTACGTAGACAAGGCACCATTGCTATATGTAGGTTTCTATTAAAAAAACCACCAAAAATCCACCATTAACAAAACATGCCCATGGTCTTCTGTTTTAGCCTTATGTAGGGGGGGTGGGTTGTGAATAGGTCAGTTTTTTTACTTAAACAATGGAGAGGCTGATCCTTCTGTCTCCTAGGACAAGAGCAAAATACTGTGTATTACTAGGGGTACTGTACACTGCTGTATCAGTTGTAAAGGGCAACAGGAATCTCTCCTGATCCAAAAAACTATGAGCAGAATTCAGGTCAAAATTATTATTAGAGGTGTCAGGGTATGGGCTTACACTGCTTTTTTCTTCAGCTATAGACCCTATGTAAGTCTCAAGAGGTGTTGAAAATACTTCCAAGTAAAGCTGTTTCAGATGAAAAGAGAAGGCTGGGTTTTTTTGAGTTAAAAGGAAAAAAAAACATGCAACAAAACTGCAAGTGTACTGTAATTCAGACTTCACCTACAGTTTTACAGAAACATTATTTCTTCAGGGTAAAACCGGTCATTTTCCAGACCAAAACTATTTTTGCAAAGCAAAGTCAAGAAACAGGATAATATTGATGGGATGCTGGCCATTATTACAAGAAAAAAAAAAAAAGACTACTGTTTCTTCAAAATAAAACTAGAACATTTTTCTGAATCTTTTCAACAATTCCCCAGGGATGCTGTAGCTGCTGCACACACGGCAAGTGTATCATTAAATCATCCATATCATGTTATGAAAAGTCTCATATGTCTAGAAATACAAGAATTTTCAAATAATTCATGGCAAACTTGCTGACATAATTTTGAAGTCCAGTTATCAGTCAAGACTTCCCTACCTCACTTTTCATTTTGTTTCAGCTACATGAAAAGATATGGCATAAATCCATTCCCATTTGGAGGCTGTTTATTTGGTGTGTTTATTCCTAGCTACAAAAACTAGACTGAAGTGTTGGGGATTTTGAACCACACTCAAAATAAAGCCATAAACACACTGAGAATACCTGGCATATTTTATCACTAGCTGAACTAAGTTATATGTACGTGTGAGTTAAGCTTTACACAGTGAATTTTTTATTAACTTGTGAAACCGAATTTCGTGCTGAGCTATATGACATTTTGCCAATTTAGAATGTAGCTGTATAATTCTTAGTTTCATTACATTACATGTTAATCGCAATTAAGGTGGTGAAACTGCTGCTTTTCAGCTACTCTGGCACAAAAAATGAACTTCAGCAATTTGCACGAATTTCTGGATGAGCTACAAATTTTTCAACTGGTATCTCAAGCTGCAATGACCTCTCACGCAGAACACACAGTAAGAAAAGCACGTACCATTCAAAAAGAAAAAAACTACTACTCACATTTTTGAAGGGAAAGTTCCAAAACTGTGTTGCCAAAACAGCTACCTCAGCACACCAGTGAGAGTTTACTTCTTAACCCTATCTAGAATACTCTCTGAGCAAAGTAACAAATTTATAAATTTAGAGAACACAGAAAACACAAGTGTCTCAAAACCAGCATTTCTTTGTTCTAAACTTTCAGCCTGGAGCAGTGAATCCACAGTTCAGTGACCTTATTTGGAGTCAGTGAAGAAAACAGACTTATGAAATGAAATCACTTTCATAATTGTTAATAAAAATCACATAAATTTAAAGAAATAGATGTGATACTTAAGATGTAGTTCACCCAATACCACAAAGCCAAACAAAATTAAAACTTCAGATCTTCACTTTAGACACTCGTATAAGTTTACACATTTACAATTTAGCTCTATTTTCTCACCGTGTCAAAAAGGGAAAAAAAGCTAAACAAAACCTAAACAACATCTACTAAAAGAAAACCCCCGTGCTGCTGATACAAAGTTACTGATCCCTTTTTATTTTTGGGATTGGTTCTAAAACTGTTTGGACTGGTAAGTTACTGAAGACTGCAAAACACCCAGCAGATGTTCAGTGCTGAACCTCAGTTAAGATTTATAGCAGGTGACTCCCACTGCTGCTACAAGCACTTTCTGTTTGTCCTCCTTTGTTCTATCCCTAATTCCTTTACCTCCCCCCACAGTAGCACAGAATATAAACAAAAAAGCAAGTTACTAAGAGTTAAAAAGTTTCTACTCAGCCAAACTGTGATTCCTGTCCACTTTAAGCCTGAGGCAAACTCCGGATAATTAGAATCAGGTTAACCTGCAATAAGAAAAGGTCAATCTACATGGCGTTATTTTGCATTTGCTTT
Source organism: Cephalopterus ornatus (assembly GCA_013396775.1). Taxonomy (NCBI): domain Eukaryota; kingdom Metazoa; phylum Chordata; class Aves; order Passeriformes; family Cotingidae; genus Cephalopterus; species Cephalopterus ornatus. The sequence goes on from VZRE01014207.1 coordinate 728,066, forward strand.
GGGCTATGTGAATGCACGTTATTCAGTGTTCACAGATCATCTTAGGAGCAGTAACCTCACTGCACACCCTTTATAAACAATTTCGGTTTTAAGACTCAATCACATGTGTTGAGATAATGTACAGTTATAGTACACTACCACTGGCAATACAATGGGCAGAACCTGAAAATTTAGGGCGTGGTTTTGCTTTTCTGGTCCTTTAAATAAGGTCAGTATTGTGCAGCTAAATACACGCTAAAATCATGGAAGGAATTCACAGAATTGTCACTCTATGGGCCACTTGGAGTCTGCTTAACATCTGCCCAGTTCTTCTCATGTAGCATTTAAATTAACTTTGTTGTTGGATTGGATACGAAAATGACACTGTTTTTAGAAGTGTAGATTACCATTTCAAGTGAGATATTCCTAGAATCTGCACCCAAATGAACTCTGAAATTAATTACATGACAGCTTGGAAAGATCCAGTTCTTACAGAGAACATCCTTCAACTCAGGAGAACCAAACATCCATTTCGTAAGTATTTTAATCTGCATGGATCCATACATATCTTTGGAGGTCCCAAGATAAACACAGTAGTCCACAATCAGGAAAATTTCCTCTGCTCCTGGGCAGAGCTCTTCATTTTTTTCCTTTTGGAAAGCTGTTGCAGAAACCTTTTGAACAACATGCAACTGTTGAACAGCAGAAGGTGCTGCAGAAAGAAGTAAAGAAAGGAGGAGAGGAAAAAAAGTGAGGAGTAAAAAGGTGTCCTAAGGGAGTTGATTCCTTCTCTCAAATGACATACTTTTTTACAAAAATGCAGCAAAACATCATCCCATCAGGCCACAATTCTGCAGTACAGGGTCTCTTTAAGGGTTCTAGACAAAGTAAGAGGAAATGGGAATGCCTTAATTTATATTTTAACTAGGAATCCACACAGAGAAAGTTTTACAAGAAAAGACAAAGAGGGAAATAAAGATTCCAAGAAACTAGGAGATGAAACCAAAACCCAGAATTTAAAGTTTTCACAGTCCAGGCAGTCTCTTCCACAAAAATGAAATTAATACATTTTTTTTGTCAAATTATCTTAGGAGGGTTAAAGAAAAAAAATGTCTTATCTCCCTCTATGTTCCTGCGTTGGAATAAAGACATCAAAATGTTGACTATTTAATCTGCTACATAAGCATCCTACTGTATGCATTTTTTTTAAATGTCACTGCAATCCAAGCACAGCATAGAATAAGTAACGACTATACACGTACAGCTCACTTTCAAAACATGTAATTGGTCCTAATAATGTCTACAGCAACCCTCTGAATTTCTTGCAGTTTGCCTAGTAGGTTCATACCTTTAATAACTGACACGATGTGACAGACATTCAGCACAATGCATGAGGATTTAACTACTCCATTCCCAGTGTGAACAGGAACTAATTGTTGCACTCTTGCAGGCTGCACTGAAAACCTTCCCCACCGTGTTACTGTGAAGCAGTAATCATGTCAGTTAAAACAGAGAGAAAAGCTCTTCTAATTAAGGATCAACTTTGGCATCTGCTTTTACACTCGTGTTAACCTCGCTTTCGGTGTGCACACGTTCACAGGCAAATTCTTTTTGAAGAAAATAATTCAAATTAGAGGAGAATCTGGGCCAAAAGTACATATGTTTTCATTACAAGAGCTTGCCTAATGAAATTATTCTCTTCTCCACAAGTCCTTGGAAATAAATTGAGAGAGAATTTATATACATACCTGTTCATTTAAAGAACAGTTAAGAACAGTACGTATACCTTTAAACAATGAAACACCTTCCGCTATGCCCGAACTGTTTATGATTCCTACTTATTCTAATGAGCAATAGCAAATAAATAGTGATTTCTTTTAGACTTTTAAAATATCTGAATGGACTTTTTTAAATGAAGCAGAACTTATGTCACATACTACAACCTGCTGTTTGAGACCATTCTTTATCCCTGCATGCTTTCTAAACACCAATAACATTCTGAACAGAGACGGAATCAAAATAAACAGGACACAAGTGACAAGGAGAGTCAGCATTATCTTGCAGATTAAAATACTACTGTCACAAATAACGGATTGATGCTTCCTTCTGTGTGGAAACATCACAGATGCTCAGATGAGCAGACACTTGCCTTTCAAATGCAAAGAATGACAAAGTGCCCAATGGTAACATTCCTATAATTTGTTCATTTAGCATCAGCACCATTTCTACATATCCTTGCTTTGTGATAATGCCTTTTCTACATCAGAAGTTTGCTTTCATATTTTATTCTTCATGAAAAGAAAGGAAAGAATAAAAGGCATTCCTTGGAGGACTCAAGGTCAGGAGTCTACTGTTTGAATGTGCATCTTAACAAAGACTGTGCATGTACAAAACAGCTAAGATTTCTATTTGTTTACTTTCCTCTGGTGGCTTGTAGGAGCAATAACTCACTTCAGAACTTGAGTTTTAGTCTGGCTCAAGCAAAAGAATTGATTCAGAATTGTAAAATTCTTAGAGTTCTGAAACACAGATGAATCAGGCCAGAGAGACATATTTTTTCAATAACATGCACATAGTAGTTCCACTACAGCTTTTTCTTCTATTTTTTTTAAACAAGCAAAAGCTTACTTAGTAAGAAGGACCTTACAAAGTAAGGCCTTTGCCTCTTCCTATCCCTGGTTCTGCTACAGTACTTTTTAGTGGCTTTCATCGTCAGAACAGCCTCACATGTAGAAGATACTCTTTCAGTGCTAAAGCCACTTTACTAACCCAGCTTCTGTTGTGCAAGTCTTGGTGCACCTTCTCTGGTGATGGATACATTTTGGGGTAAAAAAATCTGCTCTCCTTTTCTAAGAGAAAGATTAAGAGAATGTCTCAATTCAGGTTCTCAAAAGACCAACCCTGTATGCCTGACTTACCATCACACGTCTGATCTCCACTTCTGCAGCAAAAAAGTCCTTGATGGACTTCAGGTATTTCCCTCACATAGTCTCATCCCTACACTGATCCAAAGACTCATTCAAATAAAATGACTACTGAACTTCAGAGACTCAGTAGTGATGCCTGTAGGCCCGAAACTCTGTCAGCATGCATCATTCACTTCCCTCCTGCGTAGCTCCTCAAAAAGACAACCATCAAACTTACTTCAGTAACACAGCACAGGATGCCACAGATGGTGCTTTCTGAAGTATTCATTTCCCTATGCTCATTATAAAGGCTGTCCACAGCAAAAAGCTCTATACAGACACTGACAGAGTAAAAACTAACTCCTGATGGACACACAGGCTGATGCTTTTGTTCCCAAGTCCATGGTACTCCAAAAATTTACATGATTAACTTTCTACTACAACAGATACCAGAAAACTGCCAATGTAGGCTTAAGAGGTCCTTCGGCCCAAAGGGACCTACCTCTCTGGTGAGAGACTAGTCCTGAAGAACGTTCTGCTAAATACGATTTTCACTCCAAAAGGGCTCCAGTATGCAAGAAAGCACAGCAAGCAACCACAGCTTTCCCTCTGCAGCTTCTTGCAGCCCCTTATACATCCTGAACGCCAAACAGCAAGCACTCTGAATATTAAGGACAGATAAAACAGCTGCTGTTTTGCAGAAAGTCAACACAGAAAGAAAGATCAGATTCACCCTGTGGCAGCCAGTGCTGCCGACATGACACACAGCAAGACCCTATACCAGCTAGAGGTTCAGAGGCACTGCAGGCTTTGTGCCCAGGAGTATCACATTACAATAGTCAGGAGAAAAGTGATGAATAGGTAGATAATTGAGGTCAGGTCGGCCTCTGACAAGGGAGAGTTTCCCGTCAGCGAGAGGCAAGAAAAAACATTCTTTGTGAATGCTAAGCTCTTGCAGAGCAGATGGGAACACTCCTGACAGAGCCACATGCCAAGCAGCAGGTACGTATGGCAACCTCGTAGTGCTTAATTTTCCAGATACTAAAACCATTGTCACCTCCATCTTACCCACAGTTCGTTTCAACTTTCACTCCCTCTTTCCCAAAACCCCAGTTTTGATTCTTCTTGGTTGTTACTTATGTCCTTTCATGTATACATCATTTGCCTATGCCACCATATGTCTACAGTCAGCTTGCCTACTGATCTCTGGAGAAAAAAAGTCCTTTCTAAAACCACAAAAACAGACGTGGCAGGGGAGCTGCAGATCTACATCATTATTTCTGATAGGTACCTTTACATAAATGCCTATGGAAGGAATATTAGGAAAATATTTAGTGTCCAATCCTCCTCTCTGAGGACGCAGCTTTCAAAAAGGAAGCACAGCCAAAGGGCCAGTTATCCCAAAACTGGTTCCCAGTGGATGTATGTTTTTACATAATTGATATTTCTTTCCGGAAGTGTAAAGAAAGCAAGCTTGTTTAAGCCACCCACTAGTGCAGAAGCAGAACACAAAATGTGTGGAGAAACCTCATGACACGGTGTATTCCCAACAAACCTAATGCTGCTCATAAGCCAAAAACAAAGTGACACATGCACTGTTATGTAATTTAGCATGACAAAGAAATTGTATTTTCTCAGATTTTGTTGGAGGTGACATTTTCTTGTTTTCTCATCAAACTGTCACCCAAGTTTCTGTTCCCCTACTTACCCTGCCTGTTCCAGTGGCAATCCTGCAGATGGCACTAGGGACCAAGAAATGTCTTACATATTTTTCTTGTCGGAGGCCTTTTACACTGCATTCATTTTCTCCTCACTGAATTGTACTCTGTGGAACTCATGTTTTAATCATCTTGATTAATTCATACCTATAAAATTTACCCTGTCCTCTTGCTGCACCTTTCGACTCTTAGAAATTTCAGGAAAAATAAATCTTAATTCAACAAATATTAGGCATATGTAATAGATTATATAAAATAATGAATGGATAACACCAGTAACTTAAAGAAAATGACACATATAACAGAGGAAACAAAATCTATTATCAACACACAAAGTTGAATAACAAACAAACTCACATAGCAGACACAAATGTGACTTCAAACTTAGGATGGCGTGATGTTGCTCCTTTGAGATACCCAAAAGCTGAATTCATTGAATTTCATCTTTCATGGGTTTTATTCCTATAAAATTTAGAATTCCCTGTTCCCACAATCGTCTGTGACTTGATTATCTCACAGGATGCAGCAGACTCATCTGAATTGGAAAGATACTTTCTTATTGCTCAGTTCACGTTTTTTAGCTAGACAGGTGGTACAGCAGTTTCAGAGTTAAGTATCTGACAAACAGCTGGAAGATTTTAAGCATCCCACTTACCCTGTCTGGGAGGGCAGCCATTTTCATCTCAGCTTATCTGAGATTCTTCAGAGAAGGTTTTTAAAAAAGAGCATTGAAATGGTCTTAGTTCCTAAGGCAAATTAAATTTCAGACAACATATAGAGGTGACTGAGTGTGACCTTGGCTATCCTTAAAAGGAAAATAGATCTGCAACCTTCTCTTCTTATGGGCAAAACAAAAATCAGCTCTTAAAATATGCGAGGCGTATTTGACATGTATTCACCTCACAAGGCTAGACAGCCTGTGAAGACAAACACATCCTTTCCTACACTGAGCTCTGTATTAAGATTAAATTATTGTGAAATAGAGCAGGATTGCTCCTACCAGATGCCACTCCCTTACCGACTCAATCCTGAAGTGAAGGGGTAAACAGAGAAAATCTAGACACAAACCTGAATTCATGGCTTGATACCACTCTTCACTGCCTGTCTGCAGAACTACATTCATAAATGAAACCAAAGTATAATAACAGTAACAGCAAAGAAGGACAACTACAATATGCAAGGCCGTTCATCCATACTTAGGAATCAAGGAGAGAAACTGAGAACTGCTAAAGCTTTTTTCATTTTGGCAAAAGGAGAAACTAGCAGAGAACTAGAGGAACCACATGTGGTGCCACATGGAAGCTCAGCTGCTATTTCAGACCCTGTAACAAGAGTGTCTTTACAAATTGCCAACACAAAGAGGGAAGCAGTCACTTCTCCACAACAATGCAGCCTTACTAAGGAACCTAAATATCATGCATTGAAAGAGAGTGAACATTAAAGCACCTCCGTATCAGTGAATCAGATCAGCACAACAGAAAACAAACCAGAAACAAAGAAAACATCCGTTTTTCTCTTCTGGATTAACAAGTTACAGTAGTTCACAGAAAGGCCAGACCCATACCACAGCTAATGTACAGAAGGCACAGGCAAGAGCGGGAAAGAAAAGAGCATCATCTCCCTTCCAGCAGCAATAGCCATCAAACCAACTCAGCTGCTCGTGAAACCACAATCCAAGATCTCTCTGGCCAATCTTGCATCTTCCACCCAACACAATGAGCCTTAAGCCACTTGTTAAAACTATCCTACTGCATCACTTAACAGCCAACCAAAACAAGGAGACTTCTTTAAGCTTTCTGAAATAACTATGCAATATATCCAGAAAGATTTTTAGTTAATAAAACCATTTATCTACAAGTTTCTCCTGAATCATTAAAAAAACAAGCTCACAAAAGTATTACTCCATCTTGTACGTACAAAGACATTTTTTTCTTTCACCCTAAAATTTTTTCTTCTCAAAAGAGGCAATTAAAATTCAAATAACAATAACACAGCAATAATAAATATATCTTATGTATTATTCATATACAGAACAAATGGTCTTAATACTAAACTGGGACAAGAAAAAGAAATGGTTTGATTTATTTCTGGATTTTTGTGACTAAATGGGTCACTGACACAGTGACAGACATAGTGATCTGACACAAACATCATTTTCCAAAATAATTATCAATTTCAGTAAGCTTTCATTTGTTCTCCAGGAAAAGTAGATTCACATATCTTAGGGATTTTTCTTGCTCTCTCCCATTTTGCTACAGACTTTTTCCTCTTCCACAGAGCTTTTTTGAACCAGAATATTGAGAAGCAAGAATGTAATAACTAAGGCAACAGGAATAAAACTTATCAGGGTCCACTACAGCCAAGAACTTCCCTTGCCAAAGGAAAAGCTTTGCACAGTTTTAATATCTCTATTCCAGAGATTCAAATTGCAAGAGTTGTTACAAGAGTCAATGCAAGATTTCAGATGAAGTATTAAATCCCTCAGCAAATCATGAGCCTAAAATTGAAGTTACTTCACTACAGAATAGAAATCTGTTACACTAAATATTTTTAAGCCCCAACAGATTAGGAAAGCACTTCCTATTACTGCATAAAAATACATATGCAACATGCCAATGCTCGGTCATTCGCCTGCTCAAACACCACCATCACTTCCATATTTTTAATTAGTAAAGGTTCTTTTTCCCTATAGTTTTACTGGCGTATTATTCACATACCTCTTCAATTAAAGAGAGTCACATTGCATTCCTTTATGTATCATATGTTCTCTGAAGATTAGTATTAAGAACACTAAGCATTTCCAGTTTTGCTTGACAGGTACACACTGATACTGAAAAAAGGCTGTCAGACTGTGTATGCACAATGCAGACATGCACTGCAAGACAAATGAAGTTCATGAACTGTTGTCCATAAGGGGAGCTGCTTGTCTGCTGAACTACATCTTTCTGTTGTTTTCAATTTAAAGTGATGAAAAGAGCATACATGGTGCTTAGCTTTCAAAGGCTCTACACAGCCAAAAACCTCTTGAAACTACTGGAAGGCTCTGGATGCAAACTGGAACTGTTTCATGCACTTCTAACAACCTCACTGTGATCAGCCCTCAGCATGCACGCACTCCACCCTGACTCCTCTTTAATCTGACTTTTGTAACATACACCCCTACTTTTGCCTTCTGAAATCTGTGGGTTTCTTAGCATTCTTGACTCCTTCCTCCCTCACTGTTTCTCTAATGATGTGGCGGTTACACTCCAATTCCCCACTTGCTATGAAATCTGTCAGGACCCTTTTACTTTGCTTGAAAAGCTACCTTGCCCCTGGCTTGGCACCCTTCATCCAATATGCCCGGCGTTCTTGCCATTATCAAGCAATTAACTGAACCTTACTTTTGCCAAAACTAAGCACCAAACTTCTTTTTTTCTTATTCTGTGTAAAATATTTCAGCTGTTAATTGAATGCAGTATAATTAATCGCAAATTAAAAGAAATTTTACTTTAAAAAGACCCAACACAAAAAACCAACCACGAAACAATGAAATCAAGCACCTTTTCAACACTTCCATCAGCAAACAGGAGTCTGCATCTAGTGCAATTCAGATCATTTGCCTCAGGCAAGCAAGACCTCTGCACAGTATGTCATCATTATTTTGTGCTTTAAAAACCATCAGTAGGGCATGCATCCTTAAAATAGCATAGAATATTGTTACCTGGAGATTATTTTCTGCCTCAGTCTAAAAATGTGTTAGGACCACTTGTATATGAAGCAAGAAATAAATCAGGCTGGATGCAACTTTCTTTAGATATGAAATAAACAAATACTTTTCTTTTTCCAATATCACAGGATGCCAAATAGAAGTTCCCATTTACTTTGCATTATGACTTTCAACATTTCTGTAAACAATGTTGTCACTATTCAATGTCCCAAAATGCATTTATATTAATAACTTAGTTATATTGAATTTGTAATTACCACATCAATCTTAGATAATTTGTAGAGAAAAAAATTAAGCATTTGCCAAATCACCTGCCAGTGGTGTTTGAATGGAGGACTTCACAGTAGCTGATGGTAAAAATTTAAAAAAAAAACAAACAAAAAAACCAAACAAACAAACAAAAAAAAACACCAAAAAAAAGGCCAAAAAATTCAACCCACAACAAAACTGAAGTATATCAGTTCTACAACATCACGGTAAAGTTCCAATCACTTGCAATTACCCATGTTTAAGTTTCTCATAAACTTTTCTGTTAATATTCCAGCTCTTACCCTGGTAAACAATAGCTCCAGACTAGGGCAATTTTTTTTTTGCCTCCAGGGGGATTTCCACAAGACACAGAGTGGGAAGCAGAACATACACATGTGTCCTGAACTCAGGGTGTCTGGGGCGATATGCTCCTACCAGGCTCTGAATCCATACTCCTAAGTGGTGCTGTGCACATCCAAGTTGCCACCATTTGCCCAGAAAAAAGACTTGCCAACAGTCACATGGGCAGAATGAAGAACCCACTCCGGGCCTCTTATGTGGAAAGGGTAGCACTCCAATCACTGAACACTGGGAGAGCACACCAAATTCAACAACTGATTTCATCTAACTCAGCATTCCGCTTTCAAAAGATATAAAAAATGAAAATATGAGAAAATTTTAGTTACACGATAATTTTGCTCTCTCCCATTGGCTTCAGGCATTGAAATCTGGTATTCTGGAAGATTACTAGGAAACCAAAAATATTAAGATTTTTAAAAAGTATGCAGACAGGGGGATTTTAAAAGAGACTGTTTTAGTGATATCTCTCCCATAAGATACTGTAAGAATGTTCTCACAAAAAAGTCTTTGCTTCAGGCAGTTTTTCCTCCCTCTTGATTCTGCTCTTCAACTGGCCTCCAAAAGAATTCTTTGAAGTAATTAACACAATTAAAGGCACAGTGATGAAAGCTAACTTTAAAAAAAAAGGTTTAATGGCTGAGCTCTTTACCCTACTTTATTTTATGAATGTATCTTTTATTGTAATTTAAGATACTACAAAATAAATTCCAGCTTGGCTACAATAATCACACATGGGAAAACACAATTTAGGTTTGTTATTCCCCCGTTTTCATAAATCAGTCTTGGGCTCAGTTTAAACACACGCCAAATATGACCTACATGTATCACATCTTCAACAAGTAATCATACTCGAGAAGAGGAAAATAAGCATTGGTTCAATCCCCACAGCCCATAAACCAACGAATAGGTTACCTTTTGTAATTGTATATGGTTATATATGTACACAAAAAAATAGTTTAGGCAAAGGGAATATGTACTGAGATCATGACATGAAACTAACATCAATAAACCTGTCTTTGTATTTTGCCCATTGTCTACTAAATTTTCATATATGCAGTTATCAGTGCCTCATTTAGTTTTACATTAAATTTCCACGGTCTCCTCAACAACTTCACAAAGCAACATATTTCAATGGCTCCTAATCTTTCTCTTCCACAGCAGACAGGAAAATATGTTTCTGGTGATATCTTCTAATTGTCCAAGTTGATCCCTAAAATGCTGGATACAGACCAGAAATCAAAAGCAAAACAGCAGACTTGTTCAACGGAGCAGCGTACAACGGCCATTGGAGAATTATGCAGCAAATATTATCCTTCTCCACTGCTAACACAGTAAAAGCTCCTCAGGGAACAGCTTAACTCACCTGTAACTTAATTTAAAATTTAAAGATTTAAAGCCTAAAGTAATTAATTAAAATAATCTAGATCTCTTGTGAAAGAATAATTCATCATTCACAGGGAAGGGAAGAATTTAAAATTATTTGCATCAACAAATGATGATGTTTTTGAGGTAATCTAATGCAAAATTCAGTTTTTAAATAAAATACATCAGGCATGGAAATACAGTAGACTATCCACACCATAACTAGCCTGCAGGTTTCTGCCTTTTGTGTCTCAGTAGTAAATATAAATAAATATTCAATGGTTTGTGAATTCATAAAAATCATAAATGGGGAATTTGAAGCTAAAAGAGAGGTAGCTTGCTCTTTCTTCCTCTAACTCTCTAGAGCCAGACGAGCTCTGAAATGTTTATTAAACACTCGAATGAGGAAAGGATTTCCTATTCGTGATACAGAAGTGTAAAAATATCTCCAAATTACTCATAATAAGGCGTGGGTTAAACATATATAAGGTTTGAGCATCTGCTGCCTTGAACAATACACATTTGGAATTCGAAAACAAATAAAACTTCTACTTTGTCACTCCCTGAAGAGGAGGGGGTTTTTTTGGTTGGTTGTTTCAGGGTTTTTTTAATGTGAAGCATACAACTACACCCTCAGAAATTAGCAACACCATTCAAACATTTCATATCTTTGCATTTTACTCTATAGCATGGCAACACTAATTCTCATGCAGATTTAAAGCATCAATACGTCTACAATCTTCAACATATTTTCTTGCTTTCCTAATATATAAGGGGATCTAATATATGTTTGTCTCCAGACTGAACACATAGATTACAGATTTTTAAAGCAAAGATAGTATGTTGTACAACATCAGAGATATTTGCTTTTGAATTCCTTTTGGGGGCAAAAAAGATTTAAAAATGTTTTATGAGGGTTAGTGACAGTAGTTGGTAAGCATTTAAGTTATTCATGAGCTTAAACAGATTTTCTTCACGACCTCAGGACAATGGTTCTTCCTCTCAATAACACTCACTATCATGTCTCCTTGTCTACCACTCCATTTACCATAGCCAGAGAAAATCAGGACAAAGGCTTAAATGGCAGATTTCCTAAGGCAAACTGGTGTGTACATGCTTTCCAAACTGCTCAGTAAATAAAACTTGTTTACACAGAGCTCCACCACATGACAACATGAAAACAGCTTTCAATATTTAATACCTACATGTACACCAAGGTAATCCGAAGCAGTGGTACCCCCCAGGGACAACATATTAATCCAGACTTGATACTTCTAGGAAACAAATCACCTAGCAATTACAACAGAACAAGGAAAGAGAAAGGAACAATTCTAGTTCTGAAGACACCTCAACATCTAGTTGCAATGCATGTTTAATTCTTAACAGTTACCTGAAAAGGTTTTCTTTTATAAATTAACTATTAGGAAGATGGTATATCTGAAAGAACACTGGAGACTAAAAATGAGACCTGTCAAACCCAGAAATCAAAGCCCTCAAATGAAAACATATTCCAAGGAGTTAACTGCAAGCACTAATCTCATAAAGAAGCACATCTGTGCAAGCAGAGCAAGACAGCCCATGCCATTTCTGGGTCCACGCTTTGAATCCGACACAGAGCTGTGCTACTGGCCACTTACATGCACACAGTTATTAGACATACACTGTGGTCTTACAATAGATCTGCACAGCTTCAGCTGGCACTCGGGTACAAAGTGAGCCTGGCTCACCCCCAGGGAGCAGCTCCTCCAGGCTCACAGTCCTGTGCACACTCAGGGTAGGAGAGGGATGCACAAACACCCACTGTGAATCTTACTGTTGCTCTGGGAAGCACTACAACATCATGGTGCAGGATGGCATCCACCAACAATGCTATTTTGCATTAATTAGAAAAAAACTAACCTCTTGAAGTTTCATTCTTAATGTTTCGCACTAAAACTTAATCATTCCCTGACAAGCCCTGGTAAAAAACCCAGAAAGATTCAAGGGAACTCAAAGTCTTAAAAGTAGAAAAGCAATCAAGAAGATGAATATTCAGTTAGTTCTTTATCTGAAAATAAATTAAAAACAGAAAAAATTAACTTCAGCTCTTTCAAAGTGTCACAGGAACAAGGATGGCCAAAAAAATATAACCTCATGCATCCACTTGAACGAGCTCTATGTGTTAGGACATACACTCTGGCCCCACTCCTCCCAAAAAATCCATAGGCAGCAATGTGATCTCAAGTGATTCACAAACAAACAAGCAAGGCCATGTTTCTGTTGCTATAACATAACACATAGTACTTCTTTTTTCCCCTCTGACATAATTTTTATAACATTATTTTGGAATCTGACTATTTCAAAACTTGGTTGCTATGACATGTTATAGTCATTACATGGATTCATTCCCTACTTTCCAACTGGCAAGACTATTTGTTTCAGTTTATGAAGTTATATTATGGACAAAAGACACATAAAATATACTGTAAATTCTAATAGTAGGAACTCCTTTAATGCCTTCCATTCCTTAAATAAATATGTATTGGAAGAAGGGTTGCCCTAAAGGTCTCCATACTTCCAGCTTTCTCAAGTTTTCTGAGCCTCATTTCTGAAAAGGATCTTTTCACATTATTACTCCTACTGAGAGATGTCATCTGATTTCTTCCAGAGCCTGTCAATGATTCCCATACTACCTAAATTTACAAATAATCAGTAAGTGTGAAATTCTTCCCGTGGACAATAAAACATGGAGTACAAACCCTCTATGCTATTTCTGGCTTTAACAAGCAGGGATAAAGAACAGATGATTAATTGATCTCCAGGCTCTTTAACACTTCAGTTTCACCTCCACAAGGCAACACAGGTTTGGGGAAGACATGATTTCCTGTAGAATAATTTTTAATTACTGAAATATAGTCATACCAGACAGATTACATTCAAAAGTCAACTTCTAAAAGAATGATCCAAATATGAAATTCATACTGTAGCATTAACATCACTGAAATCTTTTTAAAATATGCACACAGTATACTTTCATCTTCACAAACCACATTAAATAGAAAGCAGTTGAGAACCAGAGACTGGAAGGTTACAGTGGTAAAAACTTTCCCCTGTATAAAAGCATGCAGACAGCACTGACATATTATAGGAATCTTTACTTTCTAGCCTATGAGAACATATGAATTTCCATAATAGGAAAACACGGTTGCTCCGTAATATTCAGTCTCAAAGTTTAACACTAATTTAACAGAAATGCAAACCATCTTTGGGAAAAAAAACAAACAAACATGTATGCTAGCACAGTCACTTTTCAAATGGGTAAAAGAGACAATTTTTCCACTTGTGGCTTTGCTTGTGTATTAGGCCTAATAATTATTTAATTAAGATCTTAACAAGTTGAACTTCCTGTAAAGTTTGAATAAAAGCATTCTTACGAAATCTACTAATTACGGTGCTTCTACTACTGGCTAATCATTCAGATGACAACCAGACACAAAGTACGTTGGCACGGACCATTACCCTCAAATTGCCTCAATCAGGACTATCCATTTGCAGGATGGGTCTCCACCAGAACATCCTGTTACAGACTCAGACCTACTTTGTGACTGAAATACAGAATTCTTCTTTCTTTCTTTCCTTTTTTTTTTTCTTTTTTTTTTTTTTTTTTTTACTTTTTAAAGGTGAAATATGTAAGCTATTTCAAGGACCACAACACATAGAAGTATCAACCCTTTGATCATCATTATTTTGTGAAGTGTGCTGAACAGGCAGTTAATGAAAAAGATACCTGTCATTCCAGCAAGATTGCATAATGAGTGTGAAGATCTAGAAAAGAAATAATTATTATATAAATATAATTAGGGAGAATGATTTTTTCTTTAAAGAGTTCAAATTCTATAAAATGAATTAATTTTGCATATTTAGTGACAGCGAGCAAGTCAATCAATTCATGTTCATAGGATCATTTAACTAACAAGTAATGAAAAATAATTTCCACTTGATTTTGAAGAAAGCTCCTTCTAAAGGCAGTACTTTTTGAGACAAATTGGGAGTAAAGTCTAAACAGTTTGCTTGTTCATATTTTTAACTACAAAAATAAAGCTGAATCAGTAGTTCCTAGATGTATGACTTCCTTTCCTAGCTGGGAAGAAGAGGGGAACAAAAAAAACTAGAGGTAACAAACTATAACAAACAAACTATAAACTTTCATTTAATTAAGAAACAGGATTACCTGTAGGACTTACTTTATTTTTTCCCCAAAATGGAAGAGGAGCCATGAAGAACCAACCAGTGCTGTTTTGAAGAAAAGAACTGGGGGAACAAGAAGGCAAATGGGAACACCCATCACTAGTAATTTAAGCGGAAAAGAAATGAGAGAGATGAACGCAAAAGTTAGAGCCCCTGATGTTTCTTTAGGAACAGCTGATGATTGAAGAAAGGATGACTGTGGCTCATCTGAAGAACCTCCAGCAGGCTGAACAAGTCCTAGAGTTTCTCAATTAAGTAACATATTGAGGCAAATTTCTAAGCCTTATCTATCATTATAAGTAAAGTCTAGGTAGTTCACAGCATATGTTTGATAAAAGCTCACACATATAATGAGTCTCACCAATTTCCCTATATGATCAGTTTTTCTTTCCTTAAATGAAATTCTGTTGTAAAGCAAGAAAGAAAAAAAAAAAAAAGAATCTAAAGTGATTGTCAACGCCAGACAATTGGCAGGGACAATTCAAGGACAGCAAAGCAGCTGCTACAGATTTTAAACTTATTTTTTGCAATAGATCTGATTTTTAAATTCACAGTGCTCCTTTATAGTCTGTCAGGTTTGTCTCCAGCAGTACTTCCTTTAGGGCAAGCACTGCAGACAGTCTGCCTACCCTGAGGGAAACTAAGACACTCAGATGTGGGGTAAAGGAAAGATATGAATAATTTAAGACAGTGGTCCGCCACCCCTAGGAGAAAGCAATAGTGTAAGTATGGAAACATCTAACTCCCGAGCTTACATTTGTCCTTGGTGAGCTTTGTATTTTCCTCAATAGATTAGGAGGTGCTATAGAGGATACAGTGTTACCCATGGTCTTTGGAGGAGCTCTGAAAATGCTTGTGGTTGACTGGGTCTCCTGCCGAGTCTCACTGCCAGGACCCTCCAAAGCAAGGAAAGAAGTCAACTGGGAGGCAGCATCAACAAAAAAGGCAGCAGAGCAGGAAAATATCTTGAGCAGGGGAAAACCACTATTTGCAAGCTACAAAATATAGACCTCAGAAAGAGGAAAAGCTCTAGGAAAAGTATTTTTCCCCCCTTATTCTTGTACGGCAAAGAAGTTAACTTTTCATAGATTCACTGAGTGAAAACCACTTCCAGTAACCCAAATATTAATTTTGATTACTCTTTGACATTGGTTCTCATTTGCACTTTATAGAAAGGCATATTTGGCAACTCTTTTCTGTGTTACAGAAGGAATTATTTTGAAACTATTTCCACTTACTCAGTATTCTTTTCCTGCATAGAGCAAACATTGACCTAACAGTCATTCACTAGTACATTAAAGTTGGTATTCAATATTCACATGCACTACAAATCAATTGTACTTGAAAGCAGGAAAGACCAGATGTGGACTTTAAAAATTACCTTCATTTTAGGCTACTGCAAGCCCAAAGTAAAGCGAAGTTTTCTCTAGGTGTGGTATACTACATCTTTTCAAGATTGACAGGCACTTGGATCTGTTCCTTATACATCCAGTTTCTTTGTCACATGCTTAAAACCCAAGCTTAAGAAATTCCAAGGTCTTTCACTTAATCAGACTGAGTTGTACATGAAATTCTGCTGAAATCTTCAGATTTGTATTCCCTGTAAAAAAATACCGTAACTTACCAACATCAGGACACCATGTTAGTTTTCATCATACATAATTCCATCAGAAAATCCCAAACAGAACCATCACCTACTGAATACACTTTGCTTACAAAGACCACCCTACATGCTGCAATAATACATTCTTCATAAGCACAGAAGCCTGGATTCAACATAGATATTTAAATGAGAATCACTGCAAAGATATTTAAATGAGAATCATTGCAAAAAAGCAATTATTCAAATGCAAGAAAATTTAATTTGCAGCCTAGCTTTCGCACATCCATACAGATTTGCAACTTGATCCTACTTTGCTCATGGTGGCAAAATATTCAGCAGAAAATTGTACCATACAATTAAACATCCTTTACATAAATTCTTCCACACAAATACCAACCATGAATGACAAGAACTCAGCAGCACTAGAGGTGAAAACTGGCTGTTTAATCATCAGTTCAGTCTCTCTCAACATTTGATGTGACAATGACTGCCTTTACCTCTTGAGCTAGGGTTTACTAATGCAGTGGAGGGGACGGGGCGGGGGGGGAGAGAGAGGGCCCGGGACAGGAATGAGTCTGAGTATAAAAGCACCAAACTTTAGTAAATATTCGTTTTAAATATATCTGTTCTCACATATACACACAACTGGCTAATATGTTAATTTCAACAACGAGATTATCACTGCCAAACCCAACAAAATGTAATGTTTAAAATAACAAAAAACAAAAAAATTAAGGTCCCGTAAACGTGAACTGTGAACCTCAAGCCCAAGTATACAAATTTTGGTGCAATTCTTCAAAAGAGCTTAAATAACTGACAGATATGAGCATTTAAGTATATGAATGGAAACCTGTTGGTGAAGAAAACTAAAAAAAAAAAAAAAAAAAANAAAAAAAAAAAAAATACACTGGTGAAACTTATGCAAGAAGAGAAACAAAAACCAAAATTTGGAAGAAAGAACAAACAGCACACACCTATTCATCCCGTTCTACCTTAATACAGCATAAAGGAAGAATGTGACCTGCTAATATGGATCCTCTCTTCCTCTTAACTGTAAGAGACAGTATTACATGGTGTACGAGGCAGTATTA
This sequence comes from Cephalopterus ornatus, assembly GCA_013396775.1. Taxonomy (NCBI): domain Eukaryota; kingdom Metazoa; phylum Chordata; class Aves; order Passeriformes; family Cotingidae; genus Cephalopterus; species Cephalopterus ornatus. Next base: position 745,270 of record VZRE01014207.1, read on the forward strand.
AGAGCCATACTGAAGGCCACAGGTACAAGGAATAATATGGAAGTAATCAAAAGAAAGTTTCAGTCCATATATGAACCTACAATGATTTACCTTCTTCCATGTCTTTTTACCTTCCAAAGTTAACTTTTCCACTATAGCTCTTTGTGAGTTCATTCAGCCAAAATACACAATAAACCGTTTTTTGTGTCTAAGAAGGGTCTACTTGACGGTGAGTACGGTAACAGAAACCCCTACGGAGTACCAACATTTACAAGAGATGTATCATGAAGGTTTTTGAAATTACTACTCAAGTCTGTCACAAGATATTTGACTGGGAGATATTCACAAAACCCACATTAACTAAGAGGGACCAGCCTTTCTTGAAAGACAAAGATTTCTTGATGGAGTGAGTCAAAGCAAGAATTTAACTCAGCTGCTTCAGTCAACTGGAGCTTTCCAGAAAACACCTCTGATTCCATCAGCTATACACAATGTGTCAGGAAAAAGTCTTCCTAGACAAAGCCAGACTTGCTATAACCATCAGTATTTTAGTAATTTTGCAAGTAGTATCAAACACATCAAGAAGGAAAAACATTTCCACATTTCCACATTTCCAACATCCTTTGCTGGACTTTCTGCAGAAGTGCCCTGCATGTCAGCTGTGGTGGCCAGTGTTTCCACAAAGTTAAACAGATCTCTGCAGCAAACATAGGAAATTACACAACTGCTGTATCATAGCTGATTTCACAGGCATTCTGATCACAATTATAAAAATCATATCCTCTACCAAAAAATATTTTTTATCAAGTGTTAAAGCAAGCTGAAAATACAACAAAACTTAGTGAATGCAAATGTGTTTTAACTTCTAATCTGGCAAGTGCAGGAGAGAGACTTCATGACTCCAGGTCTATTACAGATTAGGCAACTCAGTAAAACTTACAAGATTGTAGTAAATTTTAGTAGTTCTAAGTTGGCGAGACCCTCTGCTTGTCACTTTGAGTGTCTGGCTGCCTGCTGTTTTCAGAGAAAGGTACCTCATCAGCCACTGCCAAGTAAACAGACACTATCACTTTTCTAGCCCAGAAAAAAAAATAATTAACATTTGAAACAAGTTGCTAAAAAGCTACTCATACTCAATCACAGCACCTACAATTATAAAAAAAGGACAGCTTTAAGGTCACTATTCTTATAAGGCAAAATACAAACTGGTAGTAACAATTCCAATAACAATAGGCTGGAACAAATCCCTAGGTCCACTCTGAAATCGGTCACCCACACAGGAAGTCAGATGCACACCACATCTGAAGTTGTAAGACCTGCTACTAAACGAAGCCATTTAAAGCCGACAAAGAAACAGAACTACCAGGAAACCAATGTTATCAGACATTTTAAACAAAAAGCATGTAATCTTGAAGGTCCTATGGATCGCATTTTATGTTTGGTGCTTAAAATGGGTAGAGATCTACACTAAGCGGGCTTCAACAGAACAAAACCTGGTCTAGCCAGTCTTTTTATTTCTGTAATAATCCAGGAAAACCATAACTAAGTCTACTTAAGCATTTATCACCAACAAACAATTCTGACAGAACTAAAATATAATCATTCCTCCCGCAGGCTAATGAGAGAATGGCTGGAGCTAAATGGTATCCCATAATAATTTTACGTGTATGAAGTGTTCCATTTCATTTAGTGATATTATAAAAGTGATGCATTGGCCATAACATTTACTGTTTACAATCTGCAGCAAGCTATACCCTTCTCAAGGGAGATTAAGTAATCAAGAAAATGTTATTCACACTACGTATTTGAGAAAAGTAGATCACTGTGCCAATTACAGACTCTTTCCTATACTAAGAAGGATATATGCTAGCCTAGAGGGAGGGGAAGAAGAAGATGGGAGATCTGTTTGCTTCTCAACCGAAAAGGAGGTCATGTGTTCACACACTGAAAAAGTTTTCCTTTAGTCCAGCAATGCCTGAGGAGAAAAAAAAAAAAAAAATGCTAGTTTTGAGTAGCTGCTGAAGACACTTCATTATAGTGAAAGAAATCTTCAAGCTCTGAAAAACCATACAGTGACTCACAGGACTACAAACAGAAAGATCCAGAAGTAGTCAGATTGCAATTTTGTTTCCAGAGTATCCATTAGAAGTAAATATTTTAATGATAGCATTTCTTTAAAGTATTCTTTGTTAATATTGCTTATGCACCATTTTCCACTCAAAGATCACAGTGATCGATACAGGCTGTAATGAATGAAGTGTAACATCTCCAGAAAACAGATGCTACATTATTCATTTCACAGATAAGTAAATGCAAGTATGAAAAATTAAGTGACTTGCTCTAGTCAGAGAGCCAAAAGCACAGCTGTGAATCTAATCCAGACATCCCAGCTTCCAATGATCCACTAACCACTAGACATTAGCCTTTCTAAAACAAAATGTAACCTTTCCCTCACATTTCACCCTCTTTCTACCAAGTCTGGCAAAGCTACGGATGCTCACTTCATGAGGTTGACTTTTCAAAACCCAAAATCTTAGAAATAAAAAAATCAACCAAACAAACAACCAAAAAACCCCCCCTCCCCAAAACAAAACAAACTTTACTTCACTGCATGAATTAGAGAACTCCCAAATCCTCCACAGGTAGGGCTCAGTCACCCATCTCAGCCCTCCCAAGAGCAGAGTCAGCAACAGCTCACAGATTTAAAGCCATTGGTCAGGCACAGGCTTGGTCGGAGGTATCAGTCACCCATCATCTCATCACAACACCTGCTGCAGTCCTGATTCATGGCAGGCACTTATACCCAGGAGCTGCCACTGCTGCATCCAAACAAGAGGAAGAAAGAAATGGATGGGATCATCAAAGAAACATACACCGGCCCAACAGCTGTTTCTCCACAGGTCCTCTTTCACACGGACAGTTACTTATCTTTCAGCTGCCTTCAAGGCTCTCAGCACAGACATTGCATTGCAACAGCCTGGTGAGGCAAAGCACAGCAAAATTTTAAAACCACTCATCAACACTCCAGTTACACTAAAGGCTTTCAGTGCGGTGGCAATTACGACTTATGCTGTCTCAGATCAGAACCTACTCCGTGCAGACAAGCATTGGTAGAAAACCCTGTGCTTTAAGAAATCCCTAATGGACTCAGGAAGACTTCAAAGGCTGGCAAAGCCTTTAAGCAGGAAGGGAGGGTAGATGCAAAACCACTGATGACAAAACGCCACCAGTCAAAGAAGGTTAAGAAAAATTATTATTGTTTAGACATGACAGCCAACAATCACAATTTGATTGTCACCACTTATAACCTCAAAACCAAATTAGTAGAAACTTGAGAACAGTACATGCAATTAATCAATTTTACAGCACATATTTTTCAGATGTTTCACAAATACAAAAATCTCCTTAAGTGTTGGAGTACTTATCAGACGTATACAGTATTTACTCACAGTCTCAAAGGTTAGAGTTGCAGAATGTATCAATCACTTAAGTATTTAAAAAAAAAAAAATCACCAAATATTTCAGATACCCATGCTTTAAGACGTTTGTCTAAATACACAACAGGAAACCTATGTTACTTTTTAAGCATAAGTAATGAGCCAGAGATTTAGAAGTAGTGGAAAAAATCCTAGTATTGAAAAATAAAGACCTGTTTCCTAAATTGCTATGGTAAGTCAGAGGATAGATCTCAGACGCAAAACTAAAATCACTCATGTTTTCATTCAAACATATAACACTTAAATTTCAGAAATAAATTATCAAGATTATCAAGAATGAACAAGGTCAAATTTCACCTTATTGCAAAATCACACCATAAAACAAGGTGGATGAGGTACAATATGTGCATTGCTATTGGTGCACTAAAACTTATCAGCAGAATATTAACTCTTCTTATAATACAAAGGTCAAGCCGTTGGAAATGCATCTGCATCAAAGCCTTTGCAAATACCAGTGAAGCAAATAACAAGATCTAAAGTAAGGGCACAGGGTTTCAGTTTTATGTGAGTAAATACTTTTTTGTTTCCAGCATGACACACCGGGTTAGTCAGTAGTGTACTCTGAAACATACATGAATTTTAAAAACGAATGGATTTAATCCTACTGATCCTGGGCATGACTATATTCCTACTGGTGTCCCACAAGCCACAGGCTTACAGAATTAAGCCTGAAGTAGCCCACTTAAAATAACAAAAAAACGCCGACCAACAAACTCTTACATCACAGCTCTACCACAAAACTTCCCACCATTCCCCAAAATACTCCATTTAAACTTAATTCACAAATAAACCAGCAACTACCACACATTGAACAGACAATCTAAAGCTAACACTGAAGTTCCACTTTGGCACTGCAGGTCTCTCTGATACTTCTATGACTGTGGTGGAAACTTAAACGCCCAAATACATTGTGCTTGGGTGCTCCTATTCCCTTCATTCCATCAACTGACCTTACAAAGACAGAAAAACATTTTCTTCTTGTCCCTCCTCTTTATCATAATATCACAACCTCCATTTATAAACAGTTCAACAAAATCTCCTCCACCAGTATTTTCTAAAGTCAGGTATTTTCCATTTTTATTGACAAGTTGATTAGTTTCTTCCAGAAAAGTCTACTTAAATATATAAATCACCCTTCCTGAAAAACACGTTTCTTTAAAAAAAGCCACATTTGTCCCCTGTACTCGTTCACTCAAGACAACCAGATTTAGAGACAAAGAGCTTGGAAGACAAATCTTGGTTTTATATCATGACACCATAACTGTGGAGTTGCTAAGGACCACTACACAGATACAATTTCTATTCTGTAAAAGAAAAGCAGAACACCTGTTTTAAACAAATGCTAATTTTCATCTTACACCTGGTCAAAAATATTGTGCATACAGAACTTGCATTCTATCAATGTTGCTATAGTTGCAGTTACAGCAAACACAGTTCTATCAAAACAAAATACCAAAAAAACCCCCAAAACACTCAAATCCACAACCAAAAAGCCCTTGGAAAATAGCATTTTTTTTTCCTCTTCATTTTGGTAAGCTTCTGGAGTTTTATTGTATATTAAAAAAACCCCACTGCCATTCAGTTCTTGTTTTACAGTCGAAGAAAACACTGCTCAACAATTCCCGTTTCTGCTTATTGGCAGGAATGCAATCTTCCATTAGTTTGCCTTAAAAACTGAAAGAGTGGATAAACAGCTTAACAACCCTAAAATTCTCAACAACATAAAAAACTCCCAGGTCCCAGCTGGATATTCCAAAACAGACAATGTTTCCTAAAGCTCTTGGTAACAAAATAGACAGTTCAGAGACGTGTCACTTTGAGCTTTTAAGCTGAGTAGCTCCCCCGCTTTTTTCCACGGTATTCCTTGCAATATAGTTCTTAATATTAAAAAAAACCCCACACAACTGCTAGCGAGGCAGTCGCACTTCTCCCGTTTTCAAGGGATTGGGTTTTTCGGGTTTTTGGTTTTTTGTTATTTTTTTTTTTTGCACGGCAAGGGGAACCACGGCACGTGGCGTCACAATGAAGCGACTTCCGAATGACAGCAGGGAAAACCTGCTGCGGCAGGGAAAGGAGGATCCCGGAGAGGAGGAGGAACCTCACGACCCCATCCCACCGCCTCCCCCGGGACACCCCAGTCACGGCCTCCGGCGATGCCGACCGCCGACTGCCGACAGCGAGCGGAGCCCTAAACTTCCCCGGCGCTCTGACAAGCCTCCCAGGGCTGCGGGCGGCCCCGGCCCCGCCGAGTCCCCCGGCTCCCCCCGGCGCTTACCGGGCGGTGTCGAGCAGCGGGTGCTTGGTGCCCACCAGCTTGCGGACCTGCATGGCGATGTTGCTGAGCTCGTCGCTCAGCAGGCACCGCAGGCTCATGAAGGACGTCGGGTAGCCCACGATCTTCTCGGCCTCTGACACCAGCTGGCTCCAGGGCGGGCCGCCCGACGACAGGCACCGGAGCCCGCCGCTGCCGCGGACCCCGCGCCGCAGCAGGGCGCCCCA
>VZRE01014207.1:751344-764037 GCA_013396775.1 Cephalopterus ornatus
ACGGGCCCCGGCCGTGCCCCGGCCGCCCCTGCCCCCGCCCCCCGCCCCCCCCGCCAGCGGCGGCCGGAGAAGCCTCATTTTGCCCTGGGGGCAGCCATCTTGGGCGTCGCAAAACGCGCCGGGCCGTAAAGCGCGGGCGGCGGGGGAGTGATGGATGTGGGCGTTCGCCGGGAACGTTTCCCATCTTCCTGCGTCCTCAGCCCTCGTGGTGGGGAAAGGGACAGCGCCTCTCTTCCCCGTGCTGTGCCTGTCGCCTCCCGGAGCCTCTGGAGAGGGAGCGCTGCCCGCGCCTGGCTCCTGGGCTGGCTGGACGTGCCGCACGCAGGATGGGATGTGCTCAGCCCGCGCCCAGAGTTGTGCAGATAGGCTGGCAGAGAAGAGAGTTCGGGTTCACACCTAAAGTGTTCAGCCTGTAGTCCTTGGCTACAAAGTCATGTTTTCTATAAAACTTCTTCACTGCTAGGGTCAGGCATTGGAATAGGCTGGAGTCACTATCCCCGGAGGTGTTTCAGAGGCATCTGGATCTGCTCCTGGGGGGATAGCGTTTAGTGGTTTAGGGGTTACAGTGGTAGTGCTGGGTTGATGGTTGGGCTGGATGATCTTAAAGGTCTCTTTTGGCCTTGATGATTCTGTGATTCTAAAATTGCAGTTTATAGGTGTTCTTTTTCTGTCTCTTCCCAGAGTTGTTTGGGATGTGGCACGTTACTGCATGTTCTACCTTTCCTTGTAGGTTCCTTCCACGGTCCTCCACTGTGACACAGATGAGGGGCTTATGAACAGCCTCCTTGAGAGCTGAAGAGGTACTTAAAACCAAACAACATCAAAATTGACAGCTAATTCTGAAGACTTCTGAATCCCATTCTACAGTATGGTCTGCACTACATGTAGTGTTTCATTTACTCTGAGCACAGCCGTCACGATGCCTCTTTGCGGCTACCTGCACCCAAAGCTTTTTTGAATTCAGAGTCTGGATTTTCTGTACCCCAGAGGAGGAGAACTCACTGGCCATCTTCAGAAACTGGATTTAAATGACTTCCTCAATGCCACAAATACGGCAGCAAGAATACAATCTGTTCTGTCTTTAGGGTCACTTGCATTCCTCCTGTAACTTCAAGGCTTTGTCACAACAAATCAGGCAGAGTTCTGGTGAGAAAATTGTCCCATTGACTACCTTCACATGAAAAATAAGGGTGTTACATTTCTTATCTTTACCAATACAAAATACAGGTCAGTTTATTTTGTTTACATTGTTCCATGTTATTAAAGACAGTTACATTGAAAGATACTGTAAAAGAAGATGCGAATAGAAAACAATTGCATCACAAATAAAGATGTCCGGGGGGGGAAAGCACAAATAATTCTTGGAGTTACAAGGGGGAAGCTACTAAAAAGGAACACCCTTACCTGTTTTTCAATGGCAATGACAAGGTGTTTATTGTTCTCATGCCTGAGACAATTCCGAAACTTTAAAAGGTACTGTCCTAAGGAAGAGGCTTTGACTATGGAGTCAACAACAACTGGACATTCCTGTGGCGTTTTTTAAGTGGCCTCTCCCAAACTGGAGAGAAGCAAAACTAGAATAGAGATAACCTGTGAGAACTGGGAAGGTGACATATGAGTTAAGGTTCTGGTGTCTAATCTTTGCTTTCTGTGCTGCCTGTTTGCTGAGAGAATAAAGCTTTGCTTTGAAGGAGCTGCCATTGAGGCAGTTTAGTCAGCTGCTGCCACAGAACAAACTGTTGCTAAATAGGGAATTTCAGCTCATAAACACAGTTTAGAAATGACAGAATGCAGTGGAATGTTTCTGTGCAGAAAGACTAAGTTAATGAAAATTGCCGGAGGGATGCACTTAAGAGTTGCTACCAAGGCACCTCATCCTGTAATGGTGACAAGTTCCTTGATTCATTTCCTGAGCCATATCCATTCTTGCACTTAATGTGGTAACTGTTCTGTGAAAAACTAACATGATTATGCAATTAAAGTCTGCTTAAAATAATGCATATAAACTGAGGAGAATTAGGGTTCTGTGGGCAGCAAACCTACCGTCTCATAATGTGTGAGACTTTCACTTTTCCAAGTTGCTGTTCTTTATGTTAGTCTAAAAAACTGAACACCTCTGCAACCTTTATGAAGAACTCTTCTAAGTCCAAATGGTTTAGGACTAGGAAAAGAGCCTTGATACCCACAACACCACACACTGCCACTAGAGCTTCCTCAGGGTTCATCAGCAGTAAGTTGATGTTCTTTAAATGCAGCGATCACTGGAGAAATAAAGCAAACACTTTGTCAGTAAGTTTTATAGCTTTTTTAAAATTATTTTTTGACCACAGAGCCTCTTTGAAAAGACTATGCTGTAATACCCAAGGACTTTCTCACTCTCAGCCCAATCCCTTCATCCCTTTCCCTTCTCTTAACAACCCAAGAGTCTTACTTCAGTAGTTCATTTTTAACTCCTGTTCCATGCTCATGGTTTCTTTCTCCCAACATCCTCACATCTTTGCCTCAGTCCCACACACCATCCCTGCAGGCTACTGCTCTTTCATTTTTGTCACAGGCTTACCATTTTTTGCTCATTAAGTTCCACTCATCCTCTTGTCTGCACACGCTGCATCCTGATAATGGGCTCTTCTTATCATACATGTTTATGGGTGGGACCCATCAAATCCTTGGCAAATCCTTTGCCAAATTTCAGGTATAGAGCATGGAGAGTTTCTCAGTCATGCAACCCAACAATATTTTTTAACAGAAACGAAGTGTATTTTTTTGCCAACCTCATTTTGCAAACTGACTGAACTATTTTAAGAAGTAGCTTCAGGCTGACACACCAATCACAGAAAAAAAGTCATTACAAATTAGCTAATATTTGACAGGTACAGGCATCAAAAGCCAAGGTTGTATAATAGGCAATGATGGACCAGCTTACCCATAGGCATTACTGTTTGCACTGCCTGTTTCTGAAGCCGAGTTTCTCAGTTTTTCTCTCAAAAAACCATTAGGAGCAAGAGTATCAAAAGTATGATGTACTTACCGTAGTTGTGGACAAAACTGCATGCTTTTTCCTTTTTTTCTTTCCTTCTTTGCTCGTTTCCCTGCAGGATTCAAGAGAAAAACCCACACTATTTCAAGAGCTTCAGTGACTGTACAATAGATGTGTCTGTTTCTTTAGAGTCTTACACAGGGAAAAAAACTGAAACTCTTTTTTTCCTCTATCAATTGACTTTTTAAAGCCTCCCCAGGAGGAGCAAGAAGACATTGAAGGGGGCAAATATCAAAGTTGAAGAACAAAGATAACAGGTCAAGAGACACTTCTGTTTACATCAGCATGCTCTGGACCAATGTACCAGAGAATACATCAAAGCCACTACTAATGCCAGCTCTGGATAGCTTTTCTAGCAAATGAAATGGGGAAATATTTTTCTGACTACCACCTAAACTAAAACAATTGCAAAGCACTCTCATTTGATTGGGAACATTTGACTCCTCAAATCTTTTGTAGTTACCCTGGCCTTATCCAAAATAAATGATGTCCATAGGAGAATGAGACTAGCAATGTTAATACATTATATTAACTATACCCTGCCTATATAACCAAATCCTCTAGCTGTTGCTTAATTTTTTAATATGTTAATACTTAGGTGCACTCTAAGGCTGTTTACAAAAATGAAAACTAACAGAAATATGTCCTTTTGAAACATCCAGGTAGTTGTCGTTCCCACACACCTCCTTCCCCTCCCTTCCCCCCTCTCTGAGAATTGATTTACTCCATAGCATCCTTGGGAAGCAGACAGTTATGATCATTTCCATTTTGGAAGTCAGGAGGTTTAACGGAGAGGTTGTGTGATTTGTCCAAGGCTTTGCAAAAGCCCTAAGGCAAACTGAGAAAAGAATCCACTTCTCTTGACCTCATTGTCTGTGCCTTGTCTACAAGGCTGCCTGTCTTCCTACCAGCTGACAGACTACCGACAAGGATGAAGGCCTTATTGATCCCATAGTTAGATGCTGAAAAAACACCATCATTTAGCATCAGTTTCAGCAGGAGTCATGTCCCTTGCACAGAATTTGACACTAAAAGGTATTAATTTTTAAGCCTAAATATGCCTGCAGAGATGCCAATATCAGAACATATGTTGCTGGTTAATAAATAACAAATGCATAACTATTTTTGTTTTAAACAAATAAATAAATATAGATGTGATACATAGGGATCCTTTGACAGAGTAGGTGTATGAGACCCTTTGCACACAAAACACAGTAATACAGTAGCTCATCGGTGCACAGTGCAGATGAGAACCCAAAACTCTGGGTAGCTCTCAGCAGTGCAGCACAGGCAATGGGACATGCCCCTCCTGTGCCGCTCTCTCACAGAACACAGTTCCCTCTCCACTGGCTCGTCAGTCAGCACTGCAAAAATAGCAAAATCAATTGAAGTCGCTTCATTTCAGCAAGCTGAGTATGAGCAGGGGCAGACAAGTGTGCAGCTGATCACACCCCTCCCTCGTAGAGTCACTGTTTTTTCACCTCCCAACCCAATTTCAATTGTAAGACAGCCTCTTAGGCCATCTCCTCTGACAGGCGGAATCCCTCTCAGGGGAATTTGGATGAAGACTCTCAAAACAGCAACGATTTGGAGCCGAGTAATCTACAGAAGAAGGAGGAGGAAGATAAGCACATTGTTAGTTCTGGTCATATGCAATCGAAGCTGACAAAGCATCCATCATCCTGTACAATATTAGCCTTTAAATATTCAGCTTTATCAGTTCGCCCATTCCTAATCCATCATTAACTACCTCATGAAGCCTCAGCTGATTAGCCCCACCTCTGCAGCTCGGCAACCCATTAACTATTTATTATTTGTATTTAATTGAACACTAGTAGCAGTGGAAAACTCCAGCCAGACACATTTCAAAACTGGAACAAAAGAAATGGTCTCTTGCCTAAGGAGTTCATGGTTTGGGCAAGAATGAAATGACAGCCGTGCGGAACAAAGGCTTACCTACATGCCCGTTAGCTAAACTCCATACCCCACAAAAATGTAGATTTTCTATGGATTTTTTTTTTCATCTCAGTATCCCTTAAAATCACAGAAGAGGATGTGATTTGGGAGGGTCCTGCAGAAAAAAAAATTAGGATTTTGTATGTTAGGTGAAAAATTGTTTGAAAAACTCTACCTAAATCATGTCACAGTTACTAAATAATGATAGAACCCAGGGATTAAAGACATAGTGTGGCCAGGAAACTGTCAAACATACACAACATGCACATTTTATATGGATTTAAATAAATAAATGGAAACATTTCTCAGTTAAAATGCTTACTTCTCAGGGACTAAACATATGTAATTTAGGAAGTGTTATTTATATTTTGCTGCTTGCTATTCACATACATAATCAAAACACAGATACAATACTAAATGTTCTTTCTGCTAGTAGTGCTGGCTTTGTACACTTTTTTATCAGTCTTTTTATTAGGGTGGAAGCTATGTATTCTCCATCGAGGTTGGCTGCACATTTCCTCTGAAGTGAACTTTGCAGAAGTCACCGGTGCCTTTGTTATGTCCACCTGGGTTTCTGTACCTTTCTATTTATGAGTCCCCTTTGAAGCATGCCTGAAAGATCCAGTTCCCAGGAAAGCCACTACCCACTCCCTGAGCAGTGTTGCACAGCACGAGCACTCTGCACCAGAGACTCAACACTGGCTTGCTGTTTACTGATCAACTTTAAAGCCCAGAACACTTGAGAGAACAGTTTTCTAGGGGACTTCTCTCCCTCTGTGCCCACTCGCTGCCTTGCTACCAGGTGGACAGTAATACCAGTCTGGGAATCAAGGCTCAATATATGAAAGTGAACCTGGATGATAAAGAAAATGATTTTTCAATTGGAGTTAGAAACCCCGAGTTAAACAAAACCATTTGAATCTATCCTTGTAATTCTGTAATTCTGACCAAAATAATGTATTTCAAGTATAACTACACAGCTTTGGGCAAATTAAAAAGTATTAATCTGTGTTATACTGTACTATTTACACACTTTCCCCTGGTCTAGGTAAAGCCTTCCGCTAAATATAGGTGTTTGCCAGAACTATTCCCTCTGCTTTTGAATCTATCCTGATGTCAATCCATTGGAGACAAAGAGTAATGAATCTCAGGGTACCGGGGGTGATGCATTTATATTTACCTGGCACTTACCTCCCTTGCATCTGTTCTCCCTTTAATCCCTCTGCGTAAAATGCCTGCCTGCCTCTTCAGTGCGTGCTCTAAAATAGTTAATATTTGGACATTATAGAAATCATAGTTGCTGCTGCAGGAGGACAAGAAGAAGAAAACTTGATCTAGGCCAGCACAGTTAAATAACCTATAGAAGGGAAATCATAACCTACTAATGCAAAATAGAATATAAGAGTATTGAGTCAGATTAAAGGAGCATTTGCAGTAGTATACTGTCTCCCATAAGAGCCTGTAGGAAATGCTTAAGGGAATAGAATGAGAAATCAAGCAAGTACAGAGAAATATGTCCTGTAGTATGTCAGTCCAGCTCCCACCTGACTGCACTTTAGAGGCTTCTTGAGCCAGATGCCCTATCAAGTCTATCATGTTTCATAGATGAAAATGGAGCTATTTCCCAGATCTTCCAAGTCTGTCTCTTCTAAGCTCTTCTTTGAAGCTGTTTAGACTTTTTCTCCTCCAAACATCCCATGGACATATGTTCCATAGTCTTAGTGTGTGTTACGTGGAAGAATCCCCACTTCATTATGTTTATTTTAAGCCTCCTAACTGATAGTTTGCATTCAGAAGCAATGAGGCATGCCCAAACTAGTCTAAAAGAATCTTAAATACTTCTCCATCCATTTCTGTTTTATTAATTCCCCTCATCTTCCTTCTTTCCTCTCTAATTCCCTCTTTCTTTTATCCTCATTTCTGTAGGGTGTTACAAGCCATAAAGGCATCTGATTTACAAATGCATGCCTATTACATGCCAAAATTCAAATGACCGAAAGCACGGCAGTCCTTCAGAGACACACTCTTCCACAACGATGTCACTTACTTTTAAGTTTAGCCTTAAACTTTGGCACCTCAGTTCCTTTCTGAGTTCTTGAGTGACAGTGACCTGTTTTTCAGAGATGCTTAGCACCCACCAGCTCTTGGGGGGAGCTGCAGGCACTCCACAAGCACAAGAGAACACTTTTATGCAAAACATCTGCCTGGCTCTGGGCACTCAAGTATTAAATTGTTATTCTGGATACAGCTTCACAGTGTAGTGACACAGGAATTCGTCAGCCCTGGAGTGAAATTAAGAACCTGAGGACTGGCAGTGCAACCCTTACATATGGTGATTTAAGGTAAGCAGTACTCTTGAAATAAATATTACTAAATGTGAATCTTGCCATTTTTTCAGGATCAGTGGCAATTGTTATAGAGGACAATCATCTTACAGGTTTTGTGTACTGTAAATATATACATCTCTGCTATATCAGGAGTCCTGCCGGGACATCTGATTTTCAGCTTTGTATCTATTTCTACAGTAAAACATACCAAAAACTTTAACTTATATGTTCACCTGCACAATCACCTAATAGACACACTTTCCATTTGCCCTTTAATTTTTCATCTTTCTCTGTTCCTGTCTGTTCCTGGAATTTGTTCAGTCCTACTCTCTAGCCAGAAGTGGGTGGGTTTTTTTCTTCAGTGTACTCCTCTTTGCATTTCTTTTTGCTTTCTCGACACCTTTCTATGTGTCAGCCTTGTTCCACTTCTTCTCTCGAATGGCATTCAGAACTCCTGCTACTTTTGTACACTCTCACCATTTTAAGCTGCTTTCCCACATGCTGCCTTTCACGGAACACCTTCCATCCACTGATTTCCGAAGCACAGATGCTTGTTCGCTTTCCATGATGGCAACAACAGCTCTAAAAGAAACATATCGTGTCTCCTCCTGCAATTCATGCACAAATGCCTGGCATGTTCTGCCTGGAGAAAACCTTTCAACTTCGCATTTCCTTGCTTTTGTGGAATCTGTGAAAAAGCCTGATAAATTACAGCTTTGGCAGTTATTTCAAATAACTTTACTTGCAGCCAGCTGAGGGAAAATCTGTCTATGGTGCCATCCCCCTGTTCTTTCAAAGGTCGTTGGTGCTTCATGAGGGAGCTCAAAGTCAAGCCGGTTCAAAGGGAGGCTCACATTTCATTTTTTTCCAAGAAGGTTAGATTACATGTTCTAATGGTGACAGGACTGTCCTACAAGACATAAGAGCTGAGTTCTAGTTCAGGCCACGAGTCTCTTCAAGTACATGTGTTTTGTCACTTTATCTCTCTCCTGATGATTTCTCATCTGCAAAATAGCTGTAATATGAACTGGCAGTTGTAATAGTAGTTAAAAACGGGCAAGAAGACCCCAACTAATCTTATGGGTGAAAACATTTTGAAGTTCGCCTTGGACCTTGTTTTGGTGTTGGCAGTTCAGGCAAAGCCAATAAACCTTGGTTTACAGCTCCTCGCACCAGGGCTGAAGAGACATTAGCTGTGACACATGTACAGTATGCAGAAAGCAATTTCTCACTTTGTCCTCAGGGAGGGGAGGAAGCAATAATAGAGAGCCTTGGCTCTGCGAGCCATTGCTGCCTGAGCTTGCAAGAATGGTAGTGCACCTGGGAACCTCTAGTAATACTCAGAATAAACCCCAGTGTGGCAGGGTTTGTCATGTTTATGTGGGCAGGATTTCAATGCATGCTAATAGAAATATGCTTGGAGTTCCTGACTCAGAACTTATCCAAAGCTGAAGTCTCATGGCAAGCCTTTGCTGGGCCGTCTGGGTGGGATGGAAATCGCATCTGACCATCTCTGATCTGCACCCTCCTGTGACCTGAAAAGGAGTGGTGAAGACATGTCAATTCTGCTTTGACTAGTAGCACTGGGAAAAGAAATTGATAACCACACTTGACTTCAAGAATCTTGGATGGAGATGGATACATACACTGACCATGTTTTAAGACAAAAAGCCCTATCTGCGTAGAGGAGGATTCTCAGGACTATCTTTGAGCAAAATCTATTTTTGGTTGAGGTAGTAAGAGACATAGATTATTATAATTAATGTTACATGCATGATTTAATTAAGAAAAGCCACACAGTGCAGGAAAACAAAATATTTCTGGATAATAATATTACTGATTACTTAGAAGATCATAAATCAAAGCAAATTTAATAAGATGCAGAAGAATAGGCTGACAAGAATCTCATGAATTTCAGCAAAGAAATGTGAAATTCTGCACCCAGAACAGGGCAGTATTTGTAGTAATACAGGTGGGGAAGCAGCTGGAGAGCAGCTTTGCAAAGAAGGCCCTGGGGACCCTGGCATTTAACAAGCTGAACATGAGCCAGTAGTGCAGCCTTAAAGCAAATAAGGCTGGGGTGTATTAGGAAGAGAACTGCTGGCAGGTTGAGGGAGCTGATCCTTCCTCTCTGCTCAGCCCTGCTGAGGCACATCTGGAGTACTGGGTCAAGGTCTGGGCTCTCCAGTATAAAAGAGGCATGAACACACTGGAACAAGGACAGTGAAGGGCCTTGGAGATGATAAAGGGACTGGAGCATCTGACGTCTGAGGAGAGGCTGAGAAATTTGGGACTGTTCAGCCAGGAGAAGGGAAGGGCCAGGGAGATGTACGATCAGCGTGTATAAATACCTAACTGGGGGGAGGCAAGTAGAGAAGGTGGAGCCAGACTTTTTGCAGTGAAAGGACAAGGGATACATAGGCACAAATTGAAATACAGCAAATTCCACATAAACATAAGAAAAAGGGGTTTTTTACTGTGAAGATGTTCAAATTCTGGAACAGGTAGCCCAGAGATGCTATGGAGTCTCCATGCTTGGAGATGTTTAAAACATGAGCGGACACAGAACCAACTTGCTCTGCTTTGAGCAGAGAGATGTCCAGAGATGCCTTCCAATCTCCGCAATTTTAGGATTTGCTGAATATGTGCCCCAGTCCTGAATGTATTTATGCATTCCCAAGATACGTTTGGATTTTTTGACAGACTTTTCACCACGGAAATGTGAAGGCATTGCCATTATGTATTAGGATGTGTAAAATTAATGTAAATATAACTGAGAAGATCAAGAAATTGAATCACATCATGTAGGATTCCAGGGAATTACTGGCAGGAAAGCAAGCATTGCACTAGAAGAGCAATTGTCAAATAATGACATGTCAAAGCTCAGCTTTACCCAAGTCTAAATCATTTAGTATATACCAGTGTAGGTACCTTGATATGTTTCTTTGGGTCCAGGAAAGAAACGAATAACCCACTGTATCTTGTATATGCAATGCAGGGGGTAATTTGGACAAAATGATGTAATGTTTTTGAAAGCATGACAAGAAAATCAAGGATGAAGAAACTCCAGAATGATTTTATGAATGAAAAGAACCTGCAATTGCTTTCCATCCCTTGACAGATGTTACTTAAACTGACATACTATATCATGCAGCAAAGCTCATAGGGGAAATACAGGATTAACAGAAAATGTATAAACCACTATCGTTATTGTAAAAAATTCTTTTATTCTTCACAGAAAGACTAAGAGAGGAGGAATGCCTTTTAGGAAGAACTTGATGCAGATTACTGTAACAATATTTTCAGGAATCAGCACAATTAACTTATTAAGAAAAAAAAAGTGAAGTTAAAAAGAAGGGAGAACTTTCTGCTGTATCCCAATCCTACACAACCTCTGTCTGTCACCTTCTATCATTGTAGCATCTGTTAGACTTACACATTTAATGAAGTAAAACAACAAGACTCTCTCCTGCCTTTTTCTGCATGGAGAAGTAAAAGAATGGGAAGGGGTGGAAACAGTAATTGTAAAAAATTATAGGTGAAGAAATGAATATGCCTTGGCTGTAAATATTCTCAGTTCACCTCAGAGGGAATTTTGCAGCTGTAGGACTGCTGTAGAGGGAACAAGTCTCCACCCCTCACTGGTTTTGCTTCTAACTTTGACAGTTCCCTGCTTTCAGTCAATGTGTGTGAGAAACAGGGGCACAGCACACAGAGAGTAGGAGGGTATCTCAGGCCAGAATTCTGGGTATCAGCCACAAGGAAAGAAGAAGTCCTTAAGAAAGTAGGCTTTGGTATATGCTCTTACCAATGTGCATGACAGAGCAAGCAGACCACTGTTTTGGACCAGATGGAACTTCAAAAGATTCACAAAATCTCTTTTGAAAAGCTTCATTTCATTCTGAGGTATAGGCCTTAATCATAATGAAGTCTAGAGGCTGCAAACCCCTAGTTTGTCACAGCAAAGTTATAATGAATCTAAGTTCCTTGCTCATCTGTGGGTCCTTAATTTCCTTCTACCTTATCTTTGGCATTATATTCAGTATGAAAGCATCACAGAAGCGTCACTGAATAACCATAGTGATAGAGCGTAGCAGTAGACAGATGATAAAGATTTTTCCCCAGAGTCAATACTGGTGTCCAGGGCATATTTTTACTAATTTGGTTTTTAATGCATTGCTACCTTTTAAAAGGTTTATTATTGATTGATTTTTAATGGCGTGGGTGTTTTCTGATGCTAAAGACTTCTTGTCGCTTACTTTTGATGTGGGGAACATGAGAAATTAAACAAGAAAAAAACCTCATTGTAACAGAAGACTTGAAAATATTTAACAAAGAATCAGAGCAGCAAGTAAACATTTCTTTCTGTTTATCAAGTTATGTGGAGATTCTGGCCAGAAGAGCAATTGTTATTAACGATTTCCTAAGTTAAATAGTTTCCCTCTGTTTGCCAGAACTTTAAAAAGCATTAACAGTATTAAGGCTCTGCCTTGCCATTAAACTGTACAAATTTGACAGCGATACCCTAAAGGAGCACAAAACAATGAAATATTCATCAATATTAAAATACCTCCAAACATTTCCAGACCTTTGTATTTGGAAAGCCACCACAACTCCCATTACAACTGCTATACTGTGTCTGCTTTGGAGGGGCTACTTCTTGACATTTTGCAGAACAGCCTCTAATCGTCTAAGAAAACTCTGGACTGAGATTAGTATCCACAGCAGAAAGGAATCTACAGACACTACGGTGTGAGTAATGCTGTGGGCATTCATCCAAGCTCAGGAACGAGTGGAATGCACCCCTTCTCAAAGGTGTGGGAGAAACAACATCACTGAGGTGAAAGTGGGGATTGGGTGGAACTGAAGCAAGGGAGGAGTTCACATATACGTTTTCCATGTGTACAAAAGTGGCTGGGTGTACTTAAAAAAACCTCCCAAATATTGGGAGCCAATTTTTAAATTATTCAGTGCATTTATTTGCTTCTAATGGCATAAATAATCTATCATCTGAGCATGCTATACAAAAAGTAGAGGAACATTTCCACTTCAAGTCAAATGAAAAAAAAAAATCAACATAACGGAACTTTTCTGTGAACACACATAATGAATTTCTTTGTTTAATTAAACACTCCAGCAAACCAAATACCTGAATTTAAATTGCTGTTTATTATGGCTTCCCCTCAGATACAGGTGAAAGAATGCATAGACATATGTTTTCCACTGTGACTGGCATCACTAAGCAACCTGATGGAGAGCTGACAGCACCCTGGCAAGCAGGGAATAATAAGGCAAATTATCAGCAATATTAAGAGAAGCCAGTTACGAGCCGCACCTTTACTTTGGCCTGCAACGTCTGGGGCTGTTACTTGG
>VZRE01014207.1:768566-861068 GCA_013396775.1 Cephalopterus ornatus
CCCCCCAGAGCACCAGCAGCCATTTCATCTCCACCACCACCACCAAGTAGGCGCAAAAAATGGCAGAAATGGAGAAAGAAGGGAGACCTCCCGAAAATAAAAGGAGCAGGAAGCCGGCTCACCCGGTGAAGCGGGAGATCAACGAGGAGATGAAGGTAGGTGCCTGTGATGGGGACGGGAGCGGGGTTCCCTCCCGCCCCCCCCCCCCTTCGAGCATGGAGATGAAAAAAGAAAGGATCTCTTGTCATTTTTTTTTTTTTTTTAGGATGCACTGAATGTGTCTCAACTCCGCCTCCTGGGCTGCAAACAGAGACGAATTCACAGGCTGCAAATCCTGTTCATTGACCAGCTTTATTTATTTTTTAAAAATAACTCTCCCTCGTTGGGCTTTTAAGCTCCTCGGGTGCCAGTGATGAGCCTATTTTTTTTTCCTTTCTTTCTATAGCCATCCCCTCAGGTAGCTGGGAAGCCTTTAAAGTTGGGAAAGAAAGGGACCTCTTTTGAACGTTGTATTTCTCTCCTTTTTCAGTAGCCAGCTGCAACTATGTAATTGTCAAAGTGAAACGTTGCGGTCTGAGCCGCGCATCAGTCTTGCACTTGAGCGCGGAGACCTCTTTTCTCTCCTTCTCCCTCTCGCCTCCTTCCTCTGCTGTACCGCTTCGCTCCGCGGTTTATGGCAGCGCAGAAGGTGCCTTGTCCGAGGGCTGTTTTTGATGGAAGTGTGTTTGCCGTGAGGAGGGCTGTCCTGCCCGATGGGAACGGGTGCCAATCCAGCTGTGCTCTGGCGGCCGCTCCAGATGTTGGGATGGCTGCGATCGCACAAAAACGTTATTCTGGGACTTCTTATCGTTAGGTCGCTGCTCCAGGCTTGACTGGTCCATTTTTTGCGCCTGTTTTCCTCGTCTGTTCCATGTCAGTTTGTTTTACCTCTCTTAATTCCCCGAAGTTGGTAACGATGTATTGCGAGACTTCAGCTGAACTTGTTGTTGTTAAATACGCAGATAAACTGACTAAAACAGCATAGTCTGGCTACGAGATAAAGCTGCTGAGATTTAATTTGAATATGTAATTTATTAAAAGGCTGATTGTAAGTGGAAGGCTGCCTGGAAAATGTCACACGTTTGCATAGTATGTACACTATATAGGCGAGTGTATAAATATGCATGATGCCTAGTGAAAATATCTTTGCTTTCTGGAACATTGATCTCCCCACATAAAATTGAACTGGAATGCGCAGTCCCCTCCCCTCTCCCCTCTTTTGCACACCACTAATTTCGGTTAGGTGTCCTTTCCTGCCTAAGGCAGGCGTTCTTGCTCCTGCTGCCTTAGTAATGAACGTGTACACGGTTATGTGTGCACATCAGCTGGAAATGTGGACAAGAGTAGTATTGGGGGAATGAACAAAATAGTGTGTTGACGCATCTCTTTGGAAACAATCTGTAGTAGTTTCAAGTCCAGAGGAGTGGTATTATTCTTTGTGAGATATGTGACACATCCTATTTTCGGAGAGGGCTCTGTGCAGGCACCGGAGAGTCACTGCTCATTGTAATCCCACATAGTTTTGAGAACTGCAGAGGTCTGTAGTACAGGACATTGGCCCCTCAGAACATCGCCTAATGTGATCTATATGGATTGCAGCTTTTAAGTTTCATAGGTTCTAGAATTACAAATTAGCTAATTTTAATCAAAACATGTGAAATGTTATCCTGGCTGGATATAAAGGCTGACTGTGCTGGATCCTCTGGGTTTGTTTTGTTTACTTTGGCTGCAGGCACACTCAGCGGTTTGGGAGATAGTTGTTCTTCTACAGTATAGCAGATGTTTGTCTGAAAGGGTGAGGAAGAAACAAAAACAACATTGTGTGAGGAGAAAAATTACATAATTTTAAACTAATGCTTTGGTATTAAGCACTGGCATTAACCTTCGTGTAGAGAGTTTCTCTTTTTTTAATCATGCGTGGCTCCTTAAGGTTGGGAACCTCAAGATTTCAGCTGACTTAAAAACTAAAGGCGGGTAGAAATGGTGTTTTGAACCCATGTAGTTTCTGGTTCAGAGTGAGACAGCTGATGGCAGAACCTTTCATAGCCCACCTTTCAATGTAAACTACGCTATGTATGCTATGCATTTTTAGTAGGACAGTTGGCTGCTATCACCTAAGAAGGGGAAAGTGTGGAGGAGGAAAAAAAAATGTGGTTTGACTTTTTGACTGGTTGAGAAAGTTTAAATCCTGTGGTGATCATTTACCCTTTTTCTTTACTGATGAATTAAGATTTCTAGTTGTTCTTCATAAACCCAAGGAATACAATAATGTAACAAATTGGTTACAGTGTGCAAAACGTTTGCAGTGAAATGACAGAGGGAGCACAATGTGCCCTTGTGTAGGTTCGTATCTGTAATGTTCAAACAGACGACTGTTTCCCTTCATCTGAACTGCTTTCATCTGGACCAGTGTAAAATAAGCTCTGGTAAGTAATCACGGCAGAGCAGAAAGAAAGGAATGTATACAGCAGTAGACAGCCTAAGCTGTAAAAACTGTAACCCGAGTATCAGCAGCAGATCAGATATCAAGGCTTTAAGGTAGGGGAAATGAAAGAGATGAAGGGGAGGAAAAGACGAGAGAGGGAATGGAAAAGTCAGCTTGGAAAGTGAAGGAGAAGTAGGAGGGCCCCCTCAGGGAAATTTGGCTCAGGGATTAGGGAATTTTATCATGGTGTACAGTGACCTACTCAGGTTTCAGTCCACGTTGGATCGAATTGCCTTCCTTTGCTAGCAGAAAGAAAAAGGACTGGTGTATATGCGATTTCTTTCCCCCCGCTTCGGATAATAAAAAGGCCATTGGTACAAATGTCTATTTTAAGTACAGCAAATGCAAGGCACTATGAATGAGCAATAAAATTACCTCATCACAGAGACTTCCTTCGAGATTTGCTGTTTGATAGTGAGATATTTACTCTAGAAGGATCACAACACCCAACTGCTTGGTTTGGTGTTTTCCAACAGCAGTGTCACAGCTCAGTTTTAACATGACTGTATGGATATTCAGGTTGCTCGCTCTTTCCTTATGCCAGATATTGAGTTACATTTTTGTTATCACTAACCTAATGTACATGATGGTTATAACAAATTTTAATTTGATACAATGTTGTTTGCAAAAAGTACATGACTCTGCACAGTTTTCTGATATTACATTTCAGTGAAAAATACATTCAGGAGGAACTGTTTTGTTTCTCTTTGGGTTTTACAGCCACTCTTTCTTTTTTTTCTAGTTATTTTTTCTTTTGTCCCCCTTCTTTGTTCAGATGATACTTTCCATTTTTTTTCTTCCAGAGTAGCATTCACTTCGCGCTTTGGAAGAAGAGCAGATAGTTATTCTGAAATTCAGTTCAGTGCCATTTCTCACTTGCTGGTGAATAACAACACACCTAATAGATCCAAAGCTGTCATCAGCAGGAAACCCAGTACTATTTTAAGACCAAAATATTTTTTACGGTTTAATTGGTGAAAGCACTTGTCGAGGCACAACAATGGCTCCCCCATCCATCCCTCCTCAGATTATTTCCATTTGCCACCCTGCTGCCAGGAAGCTTAGGAGGAACAGCAAGGTGCTCTGAAATGTTGTGAAGTGAGGTTACATCCAGTACTGGATTGCACTGGAAGTTCTCCTGCACAGATGAGACAATGTATCCATGTGTCTCTAACAGTTAAAAGGCAAGCAATTAATTTGCACTGTAGTTTCATAGGGCTGCTTCATGTGCCCAAGGAGTTTACCATCTATGAATATTCTCAATAACTAATTTGTATCTAAAATTTGGCTTCATTCCTGGCGCCTAAAGCTTAGATCAGCCCTACCTGTTATCATTTAATAGTAAACTCATCAGAATATCTTTCAGTTTAGTGTTTTAATATTCCCCATTTGGCATTTGAAAGTACTACTGTCAGGAGGAAAGCGGTGAAGCAGGCGTAGCAGCCTTGTGTCTGGAGCAAGCCAGTTCGCTCAGAGTGCTCAGTAGGTTCCAAGGAAACTCCTCCCTTCTCTCCTGAAAAGCAAAAAATGTCTTTGAGAAAGTGAAAAAGCAGGCAGGCTTTATCAGTTGCATTATTTCAGGTGGAGGGTGTTTCTGTGGAGTCTGTGTGGAAGGGGCTTTGAGGGATGGCTGCAAAGAGGGTTTGCATTGTCTGCACAGGGAGCCTCACCTGCCAGTGTGCTGCAGAAATAACACTTCTCTGAACAAAGTGGGTGATACAGAACCAAACATGTACATGGGAGAACAAAGAAAAGTAAAGCGTTGAGGAATTTCGCTTTCTGATAGCAAAAAGGCCTAACCATCGAATTCAATGTGGTGACAACATAAATAAGCAAAGAATGTGAGGGCTGGAAAAAAAAAAAAGTTTGTGTTGTGACTGTAGAACCATTTTTATTTCCTTGATGCAATGAAAGTGAAAAGTGAATTTGTGGGGCTCTGCACTGAGTGGGTTATGCAGGCAAGGAAATGGAATGGAGCCACTGTGCTTCCTCCCAGATCTGAAATAAACATTCAGCAGTAAAACCTAGAAGAAAATGAGTCTGACAGACTCATTCTCCCCTGCGTTTCCTGCCTCCGTGTTTGCCAGGCCTCATTCGGTGAAGCCAGGCCTTGCCCCCTGTGAATAAGGTTCATAGAGAAGGAAAGACAAGAGATCTAAGATGGAAAGAGAAGCATGGCTTAGCTTCAGAATGTATTAATTAGCAAAGATTTGGGAAAATGATACATCGTAATGTAAAAAATCAAACTGTAGGTGTACTGTTACGATGAAATGAATCCTAAAGTGGGAAGAAATGTGATTATATTTTTACTGCCTAGCATATAAGTCAGTCTCACATAGGAAAGAAACCACAGTCTGGCAAGTCAACACACTCTTCTTCATCTTTCATGTGAATAGGAAGCAAATTGAAGTAGAAATACCAACGAGTGTAATAGTTATCCTGGCTCTTCCAGGGGGGACCATATTTCTTTGTAGTACAAGAATAGAGAAATCATACAGTTTAAACATGCAAATCACACATTGCCCTGCAGGGGGTGATAAGTGGTTTAGGATTTAGCAGGGGGCAAACCCCAAATTGCTGTCCATTGGAAAGGAGGGGCTTTGGCAATGGTGTGTGACTGGGGCCACCAGAGCATTTTTGGGCCAGTTTCTTTGGCAGGGATGAGCTGGTTGGGATGTGCTGCAGCCATAGTGAATGCTCTGGCGGTTTGGCAGCTGTGATGGTGTGCTGTCACTAGAGGAGAGCAGGAGGTTTGGCTCTGGCAGGATGATAACCAACTGCCTGGGTGCGCTGGCAGCTGATAGGTGGCTGGTGCTTCCACTGTGGTCTCAGAAGCTCGTCTGCTTAGTGCATGCAGAAAAGAACTGAGCTTGGCATGGCATAGTGAGCGCAGAAGGATGCGGGACAGGATTTCTGTGGTTTTCCTCTCTGATACTGACCCACACTGTGAGTGACACCGAAGTCTGGTCTCTTGGTTTCCTCACAGGGGACTGAGCATTGTCTCCCTGTCAGGGTGAAGTTAGGCTCCAGTGCTGTACATTTGCAATGAACTCTGTAAGCCCTGCAGGGCCACTTCTGCTGGGAGGCTCCCTTTGGGCTCTGTGGAATTTGCTCTGGACTTAAGTGTCCCAGCTTAGCAGTGTGATTGCTGACTTGGGATTTTATTGATTATGAGCAAGGCTTTCCCTGGTATGCTGGTCTTCCACATCATCCGAGGCCTCTTCCATGACTGTGGTGTTGAGGTGGCAGCCTCCTTCCTACAGACACTGCGCATCCTTTTGGGGAATGAGTCTGAAAGTAAGCATGGACTAGCTCAGTGCCTCTGCTGTCCTGTTCCTGCAGAAGCCTTTGAACT
The DNA here is from genome assembly GCA_013396775.1 of Cephalopterus ornatus. Classification (NCBI taxonomy): domain Eukaryota; kingdom Metazoa; phylum Chordata; class Aves; order Passeriformes; family Cotingidae; genus Cephalopterus; species Cephalopterus ornatus. The sequence continues at coordinate 774,446 of VZRE01014207.1, forward strand.
GCAGCTCCTTGCACATCCTCCATCTGGTCACCCACACTCACCTCCACATCTCCTCCCTGGTCTTTGGCAGGTTCATTATTTCTCAGTTCCGCTGGCTCCTGTATAGCTTGCTTCATCACTGCTGCTTCTACTTTTCTGCTCCAACCTTGGGTCCCACATTATTGCTTTTCTCAAGCCTCACTGTTACAATCATCACACTTCTTTTCACTGAGCTTTTCAAGCTTGTACGTCTTTCAGTGAGGTTTTGCTCTCTGTGTTGCCTATTAATTTGCTTTCTTCCTTTCCTGACCTTCATCAAGAACTTGACTTTTTTGTCTCTCTTTTTTGTTTGTGTTTTTTTTTCTTTTACTGTTCCCCCCCGTATTCACACAGAGAAAAATTATCTCATCTCGTCTCATCATTTGTGTTTTGATTATGGCCACCACACTGGTCTTTAGAAATCCCATCTTGTTACCTCATGTTGAATCCATGTAGATTGTGTCTGTCGTTGAAATCGAAGAAGGGAAAATACATGGAAACTGTGAATTAATAGTCGTCAGCTTCAGGACAGCGGCTTCAGCAAGGACATGACCTGTGTGACCATATTCTCAATTGTCAGGATGCTAGACATCACTGCAAATGGGTATTGTAGTCAGGAATCTGAGGGAAGGTGATGTTGTTCTTTGGATGCCCATCTACACAAGAGAGTTAAAAACACATTTCTCGGTTTTGACTGTCAGCTTGCTGTGGATGGGGTCATCCTTTTGGTTTGCTGTGTATGAAGTGTGGTGTAATGAAGCTCTGGCTGTTAGTCACTGAGAGAATGGTATGAAGCCTGATCTGCATCACTGTAATAGGTAGGATGAATTATAAGGGAGAATGGCTTAATTTTTTTTTTTTTAACCAAGCTACTCTTGTTGAGAAAGCATGGTGTTAAAACAGTGCTTACTTTTGTTACTGCTAATATGCAACCTCATTGTACCCTCATTGAAGTTAGTAGGAAAGACTCCAGTGATTTACTTTTTTATAAGAGAGTCAAGTCTCTGTGATGGGTGATTTCAAAGTCCAATGTATTTCTTGTCATTGTGAGTGTTCATTTTCCTGTATCACTTCTCATAGACAATTTAAATGAGACTTGAAGGTACTTAAACTTTGTGCTGTTACAAACCCAACCATCACTTTGGCTGCTTTCTGAAGAGACATAGACATGTATGAATTTTCAAGAAAAAATAAACATATATGCATCCTTGCTTACATATTCCTTGACAAGTAATTAGAAATTACTCATTGCCTGAGTTGATCAACAGTGCAGATAAAACACAAAGCACCCCCAGGAGGCAAATTTAGAGCTACTCAATTAATTTGGTTGCATGGGATTTAAGTCTGTAAGATTTTGTCAATTGGTCTCTACCTTGCTGGATTAGTCTCTAGGGCTGTGTCTCCATAGCTGAAACTCAGCAAAGCAAGGGAAGCTGGCAGATCTTTCCTTCAGGCCTCCGTGGACCCTTTCAGGATGTTCTGGATGAGCTGCAGTGGTGAGATTTCACTCTGCACTTCCAATTCATTTTGTTACTGGGTTCCCATGGGCTAGAAACAGTGTTAGTGCATTATGACGCTTCAGCACTAGGAGAGTTTTCTAAAAAGCTAAGAAAAAACAAAAAAAACTTTTAGAAAAATTTTCCATTTTCACTAGTACTTAAAACATCACCCTGCATCATTCAAATGGCAGTTTAAATATATATTTCAGAAATAGGTAGGTGTTAGCCACATTACACTGCATTGTACTCATTAAAAACTGTAGTAGTGACATAGTTCAGACGTAGTGGGCTGTTGTACTTATAATGCTGAGTCTAGAAGTAGAGGTGGAATGATGCAATGCTTTCCAGCAATTTGGGGCTGCACAGGAGAGCCGTAGAACTGTGACTTCCATCAGATGGTCAAGTGAAAATGAAAAGGGGAAAAACCAAAAGGAAATTGATGCTTCAGGGGTCTGCTGTGGGGTTTTGTTTTGGGTTTTCTTTTCCTAAAACGTGTTTGTAGCACAATTACACAGATGATACTCTTGGAAGAGTACAAATTGCATGTGTTTATTGCTTATAGGTGCTTTACAGCACTTGTTGAATGACAGGAACACCTATGTAATCTCGTGTGATGAATGAGCCAGGAGCAGTGCTGAGCTCTGAGTTTCTGGAGCACAGTGCCTGCTGTAGCTTTGAATTCGAAAGCAATTATCATTTGATTAATTTTATTTATTTGTTTAAATGACTGGAGAATTGCTGTGTTCTATCATTAAACTTACTCCCACTCAAAAATTAAGCTAGAGCAGTTACTAGACAAAATCTAGCAACCTGTGAATTTGACATATACCATTTATTTTGAATCGGTGTCATATTCTCCTTATTTGTTTGCTGGTAGCCAGAGTCCTGGGAGGCAGTGCTTATCAGAAGCATTATTTTAGATGTCAAGATCTTGCAGGAATATGAAGTTTGGAATTTGTTTTAAAAGAGTGCTGATTAAAAAAAAAAAAGGCAGAAATCAAATATACAGGCTTTGTGTGTGGCTTTTTCATTTCAATTTATAGTTGTCATACTACTTTAAACTGATTTTTGCCGTCACAATAATTCATTAGTTGGTTTCCTTTGGTAATTTTCTAAATCCGTAAGCTTGTAGAGCTCCATGGCACTATTAGGTCTCCGAAAGCTTTGTTGCCTGGCTGCAGATTTCTTAACTTACTCCACCAAATCTCCTGGCCCAGTAATGAGTGTTTTCTACAGAAATATTTTTGCCATATGACCTAGAGGACATATTTTTAATAGAAATTGAGGGTTATAACAATCATGGTCCATACTTTGCACTTCCATACAGACATAAAATGTAACTGCACAGACACTTGGAAATCCGTTTAAAAATAAATATGGCAAAACTGAGTAAGGTTTTCTTAAACAAATATAAGAGATGTTTGCATGAAACGTTATGGTAAAATGCTTTCACAGTGAAGAGTTTTTAAGTGGTTTGACTATGTGAGGGCTTATAACTGAGGAAAAACTTCTTTGCTGTGACTTTATTTGATTTGGTTCATGGGCATCTTAAGGAACTGTAATTGTGTCAGTGACCTGCTCCAGCTGAAAAGGCAGTAGTACAGTAAGATTGATTAACTGCTTGTTGAAAAAAAATTCAGGTTTTCTGTTATTCTCTTGCTGCATTCTTAAATATTTTATGGGAACAGAGACAAGTTGTGTGATGAATGTATGTTAGAATATTTCTGACATTGAATGTCAGAGCAAAAGTCATAAATAACTCCCCTTTTAATTTTCTTTAAATTACAGACGTATGAGTCTCTGTCATAATTACATGTGCCAGTTGGAGATTTAAATGCATTTCACTTTATGCACTTGACTTATGAAATGAACATTAGTCTCTGAGGAGGTGGGCCAAACCTGACATTCCTCGTGTAGCACAGATACAGTTCAATTTATTCAGTCCTCCCTTCCTTCCAAATGGTTATTGATTACATAAATAAGTAGGTAATTTTTCTCTTTCAGAACTTTGCAGAAAACACTATGAATGAGCTTCTTGGCTGGTATGGTTATGATAAGGTTGAATTGAAAGATGGAGAAGATATTGAATTCAGGAACTACTCGGCAGACGGGGAAAGCCGCCAGCACATTTCTGTTCTCAAAGGTAATGAGACTTCATGTTTCTGTCTTCATGCGAAGGATTAATAGCTCAACCTGTCTGAATTGGTGTGGATTGGGAAGCATGTTCTGCTGCTTGTGTCTTGGTTGCTTTGCGTAAAAATATCTGAGAGTACCTTGTGGTATAGGGAAGCCAATAAAGTATGAGGAAAATCACTTAACAGAATTGCTGTTGGTAGGCACTTACTGATATACCTTCACAAAAAACACCTTTTGTGAGTCAATTGATAGTCATTTACCTGTGGTACCAATAAACTGCTCACAACTGGAGAAAAGAGGGAGCCCTTTCTTAGCAGAGTGGCTTTAAGGAACCCTTTAGCTTTCCATACTAAGGCTGCTTTTAAACTTTTTAAAGTGTTGAAAGATTTTAAACTGGAATATTCCCAACGCGTGTAGGAATGAGTGTGAACATTCACAAAAGGCTTCTTATCCACCTTTGTACCAAACTGTCTTCTGCAAGTGTAGTAGAAGTTTTTTGGGGATGGAATTTGTTTGGGACAGTGCTGAATCTTTGTGATTCAAAATGTAAAGGATGAGATCCTGTCTGTTTATTCCGTCATTCAGTTTTTGCCTTCTGACTCCTCAGTCCCATGGGATGGGTAGGGACTTGTCATCAGAGTGAAGAGAAGAGTAGAAAATTACTGCATCTTGACTTACCGAACAGGAGTTCCACAAAGGTGAGGTAAAGAGAGGAAATTGTAGCAGCTCTTATGCTCTTGGAGTGCCACTTTTCACTGTGTTCATGGACAGCAGTGTTTGGGTTTTCTTTCTGATAGCCAGGAGCAGCACTGTATTCAGTGAGTGTTGCAGTGAGTACTGATACCAGGGAGACCAGTGCTGAAGGAGAGATGGCTAGAAAAAAGGTGAAAAAATTAGAGGTAAGGGGAAACAACCTAATTGTGTTAAAATTGAATGTTTGCAGCTCATTAGTTCTATAGCAACATTGGTGCTCAATAATTATTTTTCATTTAAAATGCAATTGTGTTAAGCTGCCTTTGAAGAAACTTGTGCCTGTGTAGCAATGCACTTCGTTTATTTATGTTTTAATAAATAGATCTTTTGTTGAGTGACTTGTGGATCCAGTCTGTGCTTGATGAAATTTGTGACATACTTTTTTTATAGGCACATGATACAAATCCTATGTTTTATGTGCCATGGATGTCGAATGTCTGTGCAGGTAGAAATTTTTGGTGTGCGCAATCTATGGGAGGGGAAAAAAGTACATTTCTTGTTTTGGGAGATGGGAGGAGAGGAAGTAATGAGAATTAAGTCCTGCCTCATAGCTGAAGTGTATTAGAGAAATTCCTACAAAAAATAATCTTGAGGTGGTTTGGGATTAAAGAATTAGATTAATAACTGTCATCATTTCATGCACACTTTGCTGTGATTTCAATATTTGTTCATTTCTTTAAATCCTTTTCATTATTACTACTCACATGTATAGAGAATTAAGAATTCTTTTATTCTTCAGTTTATGCTTCTTGCATCGGTGAAGTCACAGTACACTGCGTGTGATCACCATGCAAACAGTAGAAATAAAGTACATGAATAGGATGCTATTGACAAAATAAGGCATACTAAGGATATGTATGACAAAATAATCCTACTTTTTACCTTTTGCAAAAAGAAAGTGTGAATTTGATTTAAAAAAAAAAAGGAGCATTTCTGAAGAATACTGGAAAGTATGAATTTCTATAAAAGGGAAAATGTCTGGGTTTTTTTGTGCACTCTTCTTGTGTTAGGGTAAGTAATTTAATGAAGAGATTGGTGAAAGTATGTAAGGCCATTTAAGAAATATATGTGTCATACTGTACAAAGCGTTCTTTGTGTTTTACAGAAAATTCTTTGCCAAAACCAAAATTACCCGAGGACAGTGTTATTTCACCGTACAATATAAACCCAAGCTACCCAGGGCTTGCAACAGGAAATGGACTATCGGACTCACCAGCAGGGTCGAAGGATCATGGGAACGTACCTATTATTGTCCCATTAATTCCACCACCTTTCATAAAGCCACCAGCAGGTAAATCCTAATGAACATTTTTAAAAAATGGTTACTGTCATTGACAATGTCCTGAGATTGCTAGACCGTGATGTCTCAGCAAGAGGGCTGATTTGAAAATGATCAAAATCCGGTCACAGAGAGCTTTAAAATGGAGTGGGAGAGTGGCTTTAGTTGCTTTAGTGTTCTTGAAAAACTTCAGCAAATGCAGTGACAACAAACTTGCGCTGCTTGTGACACTCCTCGTGCTGGATTATACTCTCAGCACTTCAGTAGAATCTGCTTTTAGAAAAAAAAGAAAAAACATTTTGTTCTGGTGAATAAAGCCTTTAAATAAATTAATGGAAGATTATTAAGTTGAAAATAGGCTTCATGAAGGAAACAGTGAAAGAGAAAAAGCCGTCAAATCAGTATCATGTCTGTATATCAGGTTAACAAGCTCATACTGGGAAAAATGTCTCTCGATTTCCATTGAAATCCCTGACCGTCATCTCTTGAGGGTTTAATAAGATCTTCACTCTACCCAGGAGACTGTGCTGAGATGTTTTACCTTTTCATTAGATTTTTATCAGGAGTGATTTTATAATATGCCATTCCTCAGAGTTTGCATGAAAGATGATTTATTCCACTCTGCATGCTGCTTACCGTAATCTGTGAAAGGAACTCTTGAGGCTACACCAAGGTGATTAATTGTTGTGTTATTGTTTACTGCTCTACACGGTGTGATAATTGGTGAATCTAGAGAGGAGTAGGCTCAGTCCTGCTTCCATGGACGTCCCTGGGTGTTGTTCTGGTTGCTCTTGAGTGATCAAGGTGACATGCAACACCTACCCTAGAACAGTAGCTCTCCACACGCAGGGAGGAATCCTGGCTAAAGAGTCCCCACCAGGTGCAAGGGTGCCTCTGCACAGGCAAAACAGCTTTGTAGGATTAGGCCCCAGCTGTTAGATGGTCACCTCTGCCCTTTGTAGCTTTTTCAAAAGGTAACTGTAAAATACTGATCAGTCCAAGAACGTGTTTGCCTGTTGTCAGTCATGTACAGTTGCCCCTCCTAAATTATTGTTATGCCATTGAGTTTTTTTCTCTATAGAAGTATACTGATATGCTATGAATAATTTTAAAATGTTACTCAATACTCATTCCCTGCCAAAAACTTTCAATCTATTTTATACGGTATTTGCTAATTACCAAAGCTATTTGGGCCCATTCCTGCAGCCTTTACACAGCGAAAGATCTCGGGCCATATGGGCTGGATCCTCAGCTGTTGTTGATTTGGCCCTAAAGCTTTAATCAAGGGCTTGTGCCATCCCAAGCTATTTTCCCCTCCAGTGTGAGTCATGAATGAATCCAGAATGCTGAATTTGTGGTACGCGAACACAAGGCTATAGCATGCATTGTGCAAATTGCCACAGTTGCTGGATTTTTATGACATCGAATAAGCAGGAGGAGATAGAACTATGAAGTAGAAAAACAAATTACTGCAACAGTAGTTAAGTGGACACAGGGGAATCTTGGCCAAGTCAACTGCCTTCTGTTCTTTGTCCATCCACCTACAGCATATGATCTTGTGTTCAAATGTACCACTAAGGGTAATGTGCAGAGAAGGCTTTTCATAAGTATTTTTCAACTTTACTTTTTAAAATTCATTAATTAATAATGATCGTTGTTTTACCTACATGGGGGATATAAATGCATGATCTCTGCCTCCTCTGACTTTATCCCATGATCAGTAATGAGCACTAGATTACCATGACTTCTGAGCAGATGAACGTATTTATCTCACCTTTGCTTTAGAGAGCAAAGCTTGGGAGGACTGGAGGGGGAGGAGAACCACAACCTTTGTGGGATTTGCAATAAGCATGGCTAGTAATTGTTTTGTTTTATCTTAGGGCGTAGGTGCCCTAGTCATGATCACCCCAAAGAACCTGGCAAGAAACAACTCGTGAATACAAGTAGAAAAGGGAGTACAAAGGCAGCCAATGTGCAAGGCAGTGGTCTTGGCACTGCACTTTGACACTGTTCTGTGGGCACTACATCAAAGCAGAAAACTTCAGAGTGGTACAAAGCCAGACAAGAGTAACTTTGGGGATGTTTTCTTGGAATCCCTCGCAAACACAGGGGGTGACTTTGGAAACAGCACAAAGGTGCTTCTTTGAGTTGAGCATGCAAATGATTAGACTTATATCATTAATTTTCAGCATGGGTGACAGACAGACTATGACTGACCTGTCACAAGAACAGAAGCAGCTTATATTTGTTTGAGTTAATAAATGAAATAAGGGGACAGGAGGGAGAGGCAGAAAGAGGCCAAGAGAAAGCTTGAAGGTTAAAACACTGGGCAGGAAAAGGGACATTTGCAGTGTATTTTGAATAGACACACTTAGGACAAGGTTACTACATTACGGACCAGAGAGAAAACCAGGTAGTAATGCACTGTAGTGACTGATATGCTAAGACCTGGGATGTGTCCAGGCTTTGTGAATGGATGACGAAAGCATTTAGATATTGTACAGGAGAAAAATCTACAAGGCTTAAATATAGCTCAAAACAGAGTGCCCACAGGTAAAAATGATACCTAAATCATGAACCTGAAAGACAGGAAAGATGGTGCAGTCCAACCTTATTGAGCAAATAATATGGAGCGAGCACTCAGGGAGAAATTATTAAGACTTTAATTCTTGCTGTATTGATCTTGAACAGAAGGGTCAGCATGAGTAAAAAGGTGTCAGACAGGCTGAGGTATTCATTTGGACAGGAGTGCAATGGTCTGAAGAGGATAAGCAGATCCAAGAAACAGTCACAGTGAATTATTAGTTGAATAATTTTTGCTGATAAGATTCTATTCAGATAAGAGGGAGAAGAGAAAGATTAGAGCATGGACGATGCCTGCAGAAGCCTGGAGGGAGAAATGGGAAGGATACTTGGCAATGTGCACTGATGTAGCAATTGCGGAGGTAGAAGACACTGGGGAAGACAGTCAGGAAGCCAAGGGAAATAAAAAACCAGGGAAGCAAATATGACTTTGATATCAGAAACAGCTACCAGCTCGAGCAAGAAGGGGAAGGAGTGCTGATCCTGAACTGTGTCTAGGAAGCTGTCGTTGAAGATTTCAGCAGATTAGGTTTTCCTTGAGTGTGCTGAAAACTCTAAACTGTGTCCTGTCTGCATTCATATTTTGTACGACCAGGCTAAAACCTTGAACATTTAACAAAATTACCTTTATTTCCCTCATGCCTACTTTGCAGTAAAGTGTTTTGAAAACCAAATAATTTTGACCAATCTGACTAAAATTTTATCTCCAAGCCGTTCAGATTTCTGTTTCAGTCAAATGAAATGTTGGGTACAAATTGGCTTATATGATCCGGGAAAATGTTAGGGGTCTACCTAACCAAAGAGGTATCTCCAATAAAGGCACTCTCTCTTTGCTGTACATCAGAATTACACCCAAAAAAGGCTGAGTTAAATGCATGAGCCCTATGTGGTGCACTGATTGTCTACAGACTCAGGTTATGGCATGTCAGTGGAGGATGCTAAATCCAGTCATGGGAAGCCTCCACCAGAAGGATGCAAATTACTCAGATGTGGAGGCTGTTTGCAAGAGCATTGTGCTGATTTGTACCAGGAGGCAAATAGACCACACTCAGGCAGTCCCAAAACAAATGTGACTTTATAAGTCAACATCAGCCATCCAGTCTGCATCTGGAAGCAGAAAAGAAGTCAGTGCAGCCTCCAGAGAGTTGATCTAAGAGTCTCCTTGTGGCCAATAACCGTCTGTCTTGCCCAGCAGGCTGGTAACTACATTTAGAATTGGCAGCAGATTCTGAGTGATCTTCAGGGTTAGTCTTGAGTACGACTTGTTGCAACAATTTGATCCTAAGTTTTATTTCTAGTTGGTGTTAGAAGATTCTTATTTTCTACACAGCAACGTAAAGAAGGTGGGTGGGGTTTTTTTGTTGGTTGGGCTTTCTTTTCTCCAGTTTAAAAATTACATAGAAATAGCAAGGAACAGAAGTGCAATAGCCAGGAATGATCTAGAACTAAAAATTCTACAACAGTTGTGCAAGATATTTGGCCTTAGTATGTAGCGTGCAAACCTTTCTTATTCTGCAGCCCTTAATGATAGAGTATATCTAAGAGGGCGCTTAGGGTGACTCTGCCCTTTTGCTCAGGCATGTTTGGACAACTCTTGCTACATGGGATGAAGGAAGGCTAAAATCAAGACTAGTTAAAGAAAAATGCAAAAAATTCTCTCAATGCAGGTGAGAACATGCTGCCTCCTCCCTCTGGCACCTGCTGGAGGCTGTGGTGTCTCAGTTTTCCCATTTCTTTGAGTGCTCTTTGATTTAATTTATCTTGGGATCCCAATGTCTGTGCCTTGGGAGGGAAGGCACAACTGTTGCTTGGTGTATCCTTTGAGCATGGATGTTGGCAAAATCCTTCCCTTTCCTGCCTCCTTCTGTGTACAAGCGATGCACAGACTGCGTCTGCCCCTCTGAGCATCCCAAGCAAGAACCAGCTCCCTGCCGTGCTGTGCTACGAGGGGAGGTCACTGCCAAGGGACGCAGTTGGAAGGGGAGGCAGAGAGGATGATGTTATGCAGTTGATTGAGCTTTTTGCAGGGGAAAGAAGTACAAGGCAACAGTAGTGCTCCCTCCCAGGGTTTTCACAAGATACTGGGTACATTTGGAAAAGGAAAAGGTATTTAAAACCTACAACCCACAGATCAGTGTCTCTACATAATGTTAGGTTCAGTGATTTCCAAGCTGTAATGATTGGAATTGTACCAGAAGCTATCAGAAAGTGAAGGAGAACTGGCCTGGAAGAAGAGTATCTAGTGAGGCAAAATGTCTTAAAGGAGGAGCAGAAGCATTTCCAGTTCTGACTACCTTGTAAAATAGACCCGTGACCTCAGCTGGCGAGGAATGTCAGATTCAAATACTAAAGTGAGTAATTAGGTATTTTATAGAAAGGAATGAGTGATTTTCTGTGTTATGTCTTAATATTACTTTAGAATTAAAGTTTATGGGAGATTTTGTAAATACAAGTGCACATGAGTAACTTTGTGCAACGTGGGAATAAGCAGAGTCTTTGCCCTGCAAACATTCTGGAAACGCCTGCTGAAACCTCTCTCAATATTTACATTGTATTGGAGGAATCTGGAAGCATAAAAGATGTTTTATATGATGTTTAGCAGGGCAGTGAAAGTAAATTTCAAGATCATCTGTCAAAATTCACCAAGGCATTGGATCTATGACTGCATTACCGAGAAGTCTGATTCAAGGCAGAATTTACTATGCTCTGGATTCCTCTTCAGTACTTCACAAATATCTTATACTAGTTGCTGAACAACATTACAATTTCTCTAACTACAGGTTTAGCTCTCTACTGCAACAAATCCTATAGTTGCTACTCTTCAAATTATTTCTCTTGTTTTCAGTTTGAAGCTAGTAAGTAGGCTTACTACTGCCTGGGTTTTTTAAATGCCAGTGGTTGCCAGGATGCCTGCCCCATCTAGCCGACTGTTGATATCTTTTGCTCTCTGTAGAGGGCCAAGTGTTTCCTTTGTGCTAAAAAGAAAATCACAAAGTCCACATGTTCACCTTAATAGCATATATTCAAAATACATAGGGAGTTTCCCCTCTATTAGCTGAAATAGGTGCTTTTTTGTTTGCATGTTTAAAACCTGCCTAAATTCCAGCTTTTGTGTTGTGTATTCAGTCCTTATTGAACTATGCATAAGAATGTGCCTAAGCTCATACATAGAAAACGTAGGCAGTCGGTGGTTCCCCAAAATGATTTTTTAAAAGGAGCTGGGACATTTTGCTTTATTGGCAGAGTAGTGAACTTCGAGACTGGTCCTTAAAAGGAAATGCATTGTAGGGCCTCTGAGGTATTTCCATAGCGATGGCAGCAGCAAGCTTTCTATTGTCAGCCCTAATCTTGCTCTGGTAATTACTTTTTCTAAGGTACTTTTTGTACCTTAAGTTTGTCACACCCCCCATCTATTTAGAGGATTAGCACTTAAGTGATATCACAAGTGGATCTACAGCAATGTCTCAGGAGTTTGTTTCTTCATTTTTTTTAGTTTGAGATTGATTTGGTAAATCATTTTGGGTGTAAGAAAAATTACTGTAATGGTGTTTCTGCCTTGCTTGGGATGAGCAACCTCAGGAACTGCTTTGGGATGGAAAATCTGAATACATGCTCTTTGGTTTTCTTCAGTGGTGATCTGAGGTTTCAGAAGCAGCAGGCAGGTAACTCGGAATTAACCAGTTCTGAAATCCTGGCAGATCCCAGTGGAAGGAGTGAGCCCTTATTGTTATTGTTGCAGATGCTAGGGTCAAGTTAAGATCTAATGTCTTTAAAAAGGAAGTTTTGCAGCTTTTCATTAGAAAGTTGTAGAGAAAGCAGTTTAATAATTATATACCAGTGGATTGAGCATAGTTCCCAGCTAAAGGTAAAAGTGCTATTTTAATTCCCTACCAAAAAACCTGGGATTTGAACTGCCTGTGTGAGGGGGTGGGATGCAGCAAACAGAAAAAGAGAGGAAAGTGGAAGAAAGCAGTAGTGGGGAGACATGGCTTCTGATAGTGTGGTGGAAGGAAACTAATGTCAGAGATGAGTTGGATGGTTGGGAGACACTGCAGAGGGATGGAATGCCAAATATTTACTGTATCAGATCACAGATACAACCACAGCCAAGGTACAGGTTTCACACAGGCTCACTCAGTCCAGGTGCCCTACTTGAAATCTCAGTCGCAAACCTTGTGTCCTCCTGGTCTTCCTTCTGCACAACAGAACTTCTTCAGTACTGCTGTTGGGCAGTATTTTCTTGCCTGAAGAACTGAGTATCTCCTGCTGCATTTCTGGCAAGGAAATACGGACAGTAAGGTTTTGAAGTACCTGCTCATGAATCATAATAATGTACGGGATTAGAGCTGTAGCTGCATTTAGTTTCACCCACCTTTTTGAAACTGGAGTTAAAATTGAACATATATATCAGATAGTTCAAAACAGTTATTAGTAGAGTATTGCAACCTAAAACTTAGTAAACCAGTGAGCTGATCAGGATCTAACTCCAGAATTGTAGGGATTTGAGGAACATTGTATTAAACACTCTAGGTCATGCTAATTTGCTTAGATAAAGACACAGGACTGTACATGATGGATTTACACTATTGTACTCGTTGCCTTCCTTCATTTCCCCTCACCTCTCCAAATTATGGTTCCATGTAAGATCTATTAGTGTAAACTGCTGCTCTTTGGATTTAAGAGCAACAATTTTCTGCAGCTCCTTCACACTGGTTTGAAAGGAAAAAAACACCAAACATTCCGCTTAATTAAGACCTAAAGAGGCGGTGCAAACTTTTGATGATTAATTGAAGCATGGTTTAGACTGATGCATATTTAGTTATTATAATGTGATAATTTTATCTTGTTATACAAACTACTCCCTTTGGGAACATGATTTAACACTGCAAACACTCTGTGTTTATTGCATTGTTCATTATGAAAAATACACAGGCTAAAAACCACAAGGAGATGTAACTGAACAGTGTCTGTGTGGTGGGTGTAGGGAGTAATTCTTCCACCTGTAATGACATGACCCAGGGGCAGAAAAACACAATATTGTAACTCCCACAGTAGCTCTCCCTATGAAGAGTTGAGATCTCAGAAAAGTAGAAGCTGGAAATTTAGACCTTATACAGGATGTGGAAGGAATATATCTTTCTATTACCTGGTGTAATTACAGAGGACAGCAATATGTATGTTCTGCTGAATATTCTCCTGTTACTATTCAGTTGTGTCAGTGCCATCTCCTCTTTGTCTCACCTGTATGAGTGCCCATGCTACCTGTCATAAGTGTGACAGATCTGAGAATATGCTAAACACTTTGCAAAATCAGGTCATAAAGTTCAAGTCCCAGATGGAAGAAAAAAAATACAGTTATTAAAAAGTGTTTTCTTTCACTTCAGGATGATCAGTGCCAGGACTTGCAAATGATATTTTTGTACTTTACAAACGTGTGTAAGCATAGCTATGTGAGTCCTAAAAGTGATGGTGAATGATCTTCATCAGAAGAGCTGCTCCAGTGAGAGTTCACGCGATGGACATAGGCATGGTGTCAGGATGAGCTCATGTTACTTTAAGTAGATATACTAAGCCAGACTACCAGCAAAAGTTTGAGTATGAGCAAAGGAGAACGTTGCCAATGTAATATACTGATGTAATTATTGTGCAGAAGATTTCTTAGTCCAGTTCTAATCAGAAAAATATTAGAATAAAGACTGAAGACAGATAAGCAGTCTCAAGTTGCTGTATTTGAAATTTCCCTCTGATCTTGTTGCTGCAGGTTCTTCTTGCTGAGTGTTCTAGGGACAGGAATTTGATAAATTTTCCTGAAAGAAGGATGGGAATCTGATAAAGTGATTTTCAAAGAATTTGGCCTTGAAAAACAAAGGTCTGTGGAAAAGTGAGAGGAATTTTATCTTGAATGGAAAGTAAGATTTGAATTTTTGGTTTCATATTTGTGTTTAGCCAAATGACAGCAATTAAATCCCAAGACTCTGGCTTTACGTATTTCACACAGTCTTACTGTTTCGAGTAGCAGATATAAGGACTCCCTGAAACAACATCTCAGCCTTGGCCATATCGTTCACCATCACTGGTCTGCTCTGGCCTCCAATCGGGAGGCCTGGAGACACACTATTCACAATGCTGCAATATCTTTTGAAAATACACGCAGGATCACTCTCGAGGAGAAAAGGCAACTCAGAAAGAACCGTGTCCTTTCAGTACCACCTGGGGAGCCATTCTGGTGTGCCTTTTGCAACCGGACGTGTCTATCTCGCATTGGCCTTTTTAGCCATCAGCGCGCTTGTAGCAAGCGTGGGTAGAGTCCTTCACAAATCTTCGTTCGCGAAGCCTAGCCATGATGATGATGATGACTGTTTCGAGTCTTAAGTTTTTGCATCCCACTGCTGGTAGAAACACGCTAAGTATTACTTTTCTGTTAATGTTGCAGTCATCTTTTTTTTGTCACTAAGCTTCATACACTGTAACAAAACATCCCTATTATTTTCACAAGGCCTGCTCAGATCTCTACCACAACAGGTGCGAAGAAGGAAAGCACATGGTCAAGTTTGGACCTTTATCATTGTCCCCAGCTGTCATCCACACCCATAGGCCATAGGCCATAGCTCTGTACCTCTCCTCGGCACAAAGTGTGGGCCCTTTTCTCTGCTGTTCTTAACTTCACGTGAAAATGAAAGAAAGGATTTGATTTTAGACCAAGTTTTCCTCCTACTGGGCTGGACGGGGCTCCTACTGATGGTCCGTAATCATGTGATACTGGATATTTTCTACTTCACTAGATGAACTCTGTTACAAAAAGTTAGAATTGCATCAAAAATTGGATTGGGCAAAGCTACACCTGAGGGAGCTTACTTAATTGGCGATGTATTAGTGTACTGTCCCGGGAAGTGCATACTCTAAACCTTCTTCTGAAGTACTGGTGTTTCCCAGCTGCTTCAATTTAACAGACTCAGGAACACTGCTATGAAAGTTAATCCTTTTGTACCAGTGTTCCCGAGTCTGTTAAATTGAACAGGTATTTAGTTTTATTATTATTGTTACCATGGAAAGGATTATATTGTATGTGACCATTGTTTAATGATTAGGGTGAGAAGGGAGTAGAATAGATAAATAATTGAAGTTCTTTGTATTTAGTTAGACTGTTTTTCTCCCTTTCTCCCTTCTTTCAAAATGATGAACATTTTGATCAATATTGGTGATGACTCCTGGATATCACCTGGAAGTGCAGACAGTGACTGGAAGTAGTAGTTTGTAGACCATTCTCTGCTGTTTTATTGACTGTCAGATCCATGGACCACAAGTGAAGCAATGCTCTTCAAAGGAGTCCCCCATGAGGTGGTGGTGAAGTTTTGCTGGTCAGAGAATGGCAAGACAG
Source organism: Cephalopterus ornatus (assembly GCA_013396775.1). NCBI lineage: Eukaryota > Metazoa > Chordata > Aves > Passeriformes > Cotingidae > Cephalopterus > Cephalopterus ornatus. The sequence goes on from VZRE01014207.1 coordinate 790,092, forward strand.
CAACTTGACATAGTAGATCTCTCTCCCTCTTTCCTCCTCTCCTCTCCTTGCCAGGATGTATCTTAGAGAAAGTCTTTGGTAGAAGGAGGTGGGTTGAATCTTACTGGCCTGCATAACCTCCTGCAGAAAAAGGCGTAATGTGGCTTTTCTGTGTAAACAGCTGCTGGTGGGAGCCTGTGAAAATCGACAATTGTGTGGATCTTTCTGATCATGCATGGGAGACAGTTCATGAGTATCAGTGAACAGGAGTTGAATGACAGCTGAGGTGTTCTCCCTATCAAGTCACTCATGAAAGCCCCTGAGAATTCCAGTGGTAGAGCTCTGTGTTGCCCCTTAAAAACTGTGCCCCAGACAAGACAACTTGCTTCAAAAAGAGCTATTCCAGCACCTACTTTGCCAGTGAACTCTCTTTCAGCTCTGTAATATTCTTTTTTCATTTAAGAGAGTTACTCTCACCAGAAATGAAGGCTATTAGAAAGGTATCACTGGTAGATCTTCTCTTTTCCAGAGATAAAATACTGCTTATCGGTAGGCGAATAAATGTTGCTGTTATCTGAAACAAGAGTCTGCTGTCTAGTTCCTTTGATTCAGGGGATCTTCTGTTGCCCTGATACATTCAAAGAGGCAGGTTCAGTCTGTAAGGAATTGATTTATTATGGTGTAAAAGTAGCTGAATCAGGGCCCCTTTGTAAAAGCTTAGTATTTTAAAATGGCTCAGGATAAAAACGGGAGGAAGAGCTCTTGGCCTGTGCTGGAGTAGTTAGCATCCTGGACAAGACTTGTCTGGAGAGAAAGCTGCAATGACCCTGTGCAACACCACCGTAGCAGCACCCTGTGTGCATGGCTGATATTGCAGCCAGTTCAGGGGCAGGCTTTTTGACCCTGTAGATGGCTAGTGATAATTTTGGCCATAATGTTTTGATTTCCCTTGATGTGCAGTATGTGAAGGTATTTATAATACTGGCAAATCCCACGCTAAAGGGTAAGTGATAAAACACATTAAACACAAATCTGTGTTGTAACTTAGCCTTAAATATTGGTTTAAAGGTAGACAGTCTGATTAAAACTAAGAGGTCATTATTTTACATTGTAGAATTTTATTTGTAGCTGTAAATCATAACACAATTTGTCGAAGGAAAAAAGTTATTAAACTAGCAATATTTATTCCAATAAGGTGAGTAAAATGCAGCACGTAGTTCTGAGTTATGATAGTCAGGGAAAGGAGCCAAATCACTCTGCTAAAAATTAGTTTGCCAATAATTTTACAGAACGATGACAGCATAGCTTCAAAAACAAATCCTTTATAGGGAAATAGGATGGCTGCATGACAGAATCTCTGAGCTATGAATTCTCCACAGCTCATGGAGCAGGAACTGCTTTAACAATTAGTCTTCAGGGATTTTTTTTCCAGAAGTTAGACAATGGCTGCTGTCTGTAACTGAGAGGTCACTCTGTATCATAAACTGGACATAAGTACTGAAGAATTCTGAGTTTTAAGTCAGAAGGATTCCTGCTAACTTATTACCTTGTTCTGTTCAGTTGACTTAACTATTCACTGCCCTTGTCTGCAAAGCTGAGGTGGGAATGATGACCACACAAGGATATTGCTGCACTTTAGCAAATAAGTCCTGAGGTCTTTTTACATGGCGGAAGGCATTACCTGCCACATTTGTAACACACATTAGAGAAGAGCTTGAAAGAATCTTGGGAACTCTGCCTGAATTAAAAATTGACCGATGAGCATAATGACTGGAAAATAACGTGGCAGATTTTGTCACAGTGCTGCATCTTCTGTCTTGCTCAGGTCTGTGTTTCTGTGACTGCTGAATTCACACAAAAGCTCTCTGTTTTGTACGCTAGTTATTATTTGAAAACTGCAAAAAGGGCCGTTCCATGTTTGTTCCTCCTGTTTAGAAGAGGGCTTGTGTTAGAGACCTGCCTTGGTGCAGTCTCTTTGGGCTGTATTTTATCACCAGCTTGCTGAGCAGAATATCTCAGGCTGTAAGTAACAAGAACAAAGCAGCAATACTCAGCCTCCAGTCTTGGTTACTCATTTAATAAGGAGTTGTGCACTCTTAAACACGCTAAAAATTTCTTGAGATTTGCAGAGATTTTCAGCAATGCACCATTTTTGAAGCTAATCATGTTTTCCAGCCATTTTAGAAGCTTTGCCAGTCTGCCAGGTCTGGCTGGTATAGGCCTCCGGCTGCCTGAGGATGAAGCTGGTGATCACAGGCATGCACAGTTCTGCTCTCTGACAGAGAGGAAGTTAGAAATAAGATGAACCACTGCTGTTTGTATCTAAGAGTAAGTGTGCAGATGTCCGAGGAAGGAGTTTGCATCTCATGTAAACATTGTTCTTATATTTTTGTTGTAGAAGATGATGTGTCAAATGTACAAATAATGTGTGCCTGGTGCCAGAAAGTTGGAATCAAGCGCTATTCCCTGAGTATGGGAAGTGAAGTGAAATGCTTCTGCAGCGAGAAGTGCTTTGCAGCTTGCCGAAGAGCGTATTTCAAGAGAAACAAGGTAAGAGAAATAAGGAAAGATGCAACCTACATAGACATAGCTTTATGACCCACCTTGGGTCTTATTTAGCATCTAATAGAAGCTTTTCTCGTTTGTATTCTCTGTTTCACCTAATCCCCTCCACTTTCCATCTGTATTGTCTTTTGGACTCTCAGCCCTTTACTAACCTTCTTTCTTTCAGTTTCCTTCAGCTTCATGCTTGGGTTTTGTGAGAGTCAGGAAATTTAAATACTGATAAGCATTAACATGACTCCCAGTTTGGCCTTAGAGTCTCAGGATACTTGCTACATATACACAACTAAGAGGAGGTTTCATGGAAATAGAGTAGAGGGAGGTTGTGTATGACAGTGTCAACCAAATCCCAGGGCACTGGGATCATGGCCCATGGGTAAATGCTTTCAGGGCCTAAGTCTCGGTCCCATCACAATAGTGGACATCTTTTCACTGCTGCTAGTGAGCTCTAGTTTCATACTTTTAAAGTAGTATCATTACTAATAAATTATCAATGCTGCAAAATTCAGACAACTGTACGGCTTTTGAGTTGGGGTAGGCAATGTTAGAACATCTAAAGTAATATCAAAGTCCCTCCTACTCAATTTAAATTTAACTCTGTCTAAAATTAGAATGCAGTCCTAATATTGAATGTCTACAAAAATTGCTGTAATCACTGAAGTACAGTGCCTGAAAATGCCCTCTAGGTTGCTTCAGCAGCTGTTTTTGTATAGCAGAATGTGCAATATGTCATTTAAAGAAAAATAAAGAAGAAACACTCCAACACTTTTGGTTGTTTAAAGAGGAGCTATGCCCTTTTGGTGCTAAATAGTGTGAGGCTTTAGGTACCTTTATTGTCTTAGAAATGTTTATCATTCATAAAACCCTCTACATCCTAAATGATGCCATTTTCCCTCATGCTATAGAACATTCCAAGCCTGTCAAGTTCAAACTGAATTCAGGTCTCTAAATCTGGTCTTTTACATCTGTGATAATAACAAATACATACTGATTCTATATTCAAGATACAATGTTATAACAAACTAACCTCCTTTGTAAATTTGGGTCACAACATCCTGCCAAAAAAAAAAAAATGCCTGAAGAATTAGGTTGCAAAAATCAGTAGAGTGGAATTTTAGTGGCAGTCTTGGAGAATCAAGCTCATAGTGTCTACTGGAGCAGACAGGCAAGTGAAAGTCACATGAGTCTTCTGTGAAGAGCGTTGTTTACATTTTTTTTGTCTAAAAAAAAGTGTAGAGAAGGGAAATACATGCTCCTTAGATGCTCCTCATTCGAAAATAAACTCACATGGATGCATGTGTGTGTGTGCACAGACACGCACGAATACGCACATGCAGTTCAGTGTGCGTTACAACGTGTAAGGCACAGTCCAGACGCTCTAGGCTGACAGCATACAGATCCCCGTCAGCTGAGTGCTCCTGTGACTTCCAGTCACAAATTTCCATGGGTGAGATAGTTCAGATAGTTCATAGTAATGGAGGCATTGTCAGTGATCCCACTTAGGTGGTCCTGTGTGTTCAGAATTGATGAGTACCAGATAATATGGGAAACCTTGGAGATGCAGATGAAAGAACAGTAGTTCTTAGTGGATTCTTTTTTACCTACATCTCAGATCCTGAAACAGGAGGTTTAGATCCCTACAAAATGAAGATAAATACATGTTAATATAATGCATAGGTGTTCTTCAATCCTCTAGTAACCTATTTATAGCAGGTTTTGGTAACAGTTTATGACCATGAATTCAATCAGTCAGGCAGTACATGAAAAGGTTCCCCTTTACCTGATTTACTATTTATTATGCTTGTGCTTTATTGGAGGCCTCCTTGTCCTTGTATTATGAAGAGGGATGAATTAGAGCATCTCATTCTCCTTTGTTGCCTTTCCTAAACCTCTGTTAACTTCTTCTGAAAGCTAAATGATGCTGAATATTTCCATCCAGAAAACTCTCTGTATTTATAATTTTTTGTGTGTGTTTATATATAGAAATACACACACACGTACATATATATCATAATACAATAGATGTTCCCAATCTTTTCATATACCATCATGTACCAGTGAAATGTACTATTATTCACTAAAAGGGTTGCAAACTAACAAAATGTCATCTGGGAGGACTTGGCAAAACATGGTGAGGTAACATTTTTGATAGACTGTTTATTGCTACGTTGGCTCTGCTTCAGAGCTAAGCCAGTGAGTAAAATTTTTTTCCCCTTTGGACCTGTGGAAACCTGGAATTGCACAGGATCTGAGCTAGCAGGGGAAATCTGTAGCTGATTCTTGCATGTGTGTTGATGGCATTAGATGATCAGGGGACAGAATATTTAGCAAGTGCTGCCATTAAATTAAGACAAGTACAATAGAATTCAGCAGACCCTCATGCTTCCTGTTTTACATCTCACCTGTTAGTAATAGAGTGGAACAAGAGGAACAAGATCAAAGGAACCAGGCTGCAATAGTTTCAGATTTAACTGCTGACCTTTAATCTCTAACTTCTAGTCCAACAGCATACCTGTCTTCTCCATGAGTCTAATGCTTATTTATGTATTTAAGAAGTTATGCTACTCTACACTTTCTCATTTTTCAAGCAGAGGAGCAAAATAGTCATATTTCACCTGCCTTATGTATGTTTTAAGCAGTGGATCTCCACCACAATATAGTGTTGTATTACATTAAATATGTACAGCTGCTGTGTTTCTGGGAGCCGATAGGACTTTGTGGGCACTTTATTTGAGGCTTGAATTTCCTAATGGATCACATTAAGCAATCTTCCCTCCCTCCCCTAGATAAGAAGTGCTGTAATAAGCACTAGCTTAAAATAATAGGACTGTTTAAACAGTAAAGAATGTCATCACTAATGTCTCAAAACAGCACTAAGTAATATTGCAAATTATCCATCCCTGAATGGCAATTGCTGTGTTGAGAACTAGGACTTTTGTTATCATCCTAATGAAAAAAATCATCTCCCGTACACAGGGCAAATGCCCCCAGGGCAAATGCCCAATGCCTCACAGATTCCCAGCTGGGAGAAGACTTGACAGGAGACCACACTGAGGTGCCAAGAAAGTGCTCCAGAAAGCCCCAGGTCATAAGCTGGTAACTTGCTGGCCTCGGGAGCTTCTGAACCCAAGTAGTTTAGGCAGAGGTGCACATCAGTCCTTCCTGCCTTTTGTCCTGGTAGAATTGAGTTTATTTGTACTCCAGAAGCTCTGCCTTGTACCCTGCATCCCTACGTAGCCAGGGTTGTCAGGAAGCTTCATGGCTGGGATGGGGAGTTTGTAAGGAAAAGGACTTCTGCAACTTTTCTCGTAAGAAATGCAAATTTTGCTCCAGGTATCTTGAAGTCATGACCATTTAAAATTATCTATATCAGCAGCCATGCCTTGCAAGAATAGAAATAAATATGTTTTGAATTTATAATGGGTCTCCCAATAGAGTAAGTTTGTCTAAATTACCAGAAATAAATGAAGAAAAAATTAAGGATTTTACACCATTAAGTGAATCACAAAGTATTTAGACTAGATTGAATTTAGAAAGAAACCTAAAAATACCACCACTGCCACCCCCAAACAAAAATAACCCAACTCTGCATTCCTGCTCCTGCTTGGTCTGTTTTGCATAGTCAAACACACATAACAAGCTACTGTATAATGATAACATGTTGTTCATAATAGCAATTAAAAGGAACCTTTGCAGGAAAAATGAGCATTTGGTACTAATGTTTGTAACTGAAGATTTAAGATTTGGAGTTGTTCTGATGCTCCCTTCCTTGGAGATTTAATTTTATAGGCTATCTAATATAAAGTTAAGTACCAAAGAGTCACATAACAGCAAAAAGCACTAGACCACCAAGTTTCAGAATATTAAATTTAAAGGGAATGATTTGCTTCATAATTGGATCCAGTGAGTTTGAAGCCTGAAAAGATTAATTTTGAAATTAAGTTTATTGACTCAATGGGTCAGAAAACAAATTTGTTATGACCAAATAGCCAGACACAGAATGAGGGCTGAATTCATAGAGGTTATAGGCTCTGTTCACAGATATATTAAAGGATAATTTACTTGATTTGACTAAGACATTGGAGACAAAGTGACTGCAAGGTTGTCAGACAGTATTTTATACTTGACCTTGTTCCTGCTTTGCACTGCCTCCCAATCAGGGAAAAAAGATAGATGCTTTTGATTACAGTGCAGTCAAATTTCATTCATACTAATAAATAAAGAGGCATAAATCAAAAAGTAAAAGTAAACTACTCTTTAGCACCAGAAAGATGTAAACAATGGTGGCTTTTTCTCCCTGTGCAGAATAGTGATAGACAGCACTGTGTTTAAGTTGGTAGTGCAGGCAGGGAGTGTGTTTTAGGGTCTTTTATCTGATCTATGTGGCAAAAATGAACGTGAACAATCAAATGGAGCTGTAAGAAGTCATATACATTTCTTTAGTCCTAAGTTCTGTTGCATTAGACAATTCCTTACGTTTTCAAATTATATTTAAAGATTATAAAAGTGCATGCAACATCATAAAGCTTTAGTCCTCCTGATTGCATAGTTTTTTGGTTAACTAATGTATATCACTATGTGATTAATATGGACATGTATATACAAACACATCCTAAAAACTGGGAGTAAACAGAAGCTATCATTCCCCAAAATTATTACTGAGGCTTGTCAGAGAAAGTTCTCTTGATTTCAAGCTTAATTGTGCAGCCTAACAGTGCATAAGAAGTATTTAACAATCTCACTGTTAAGTCAATGAGTAGTGGCAAAAAAAAAGCTCCTTTCATCTCTTTCTTATGCATCTGCAAAATTTAATTTGTAAAATGATCATCGTTCATTGAAATTTGGAAAATTGCTTAAAGCATCTTGATGCATATAATGCCCCTGACAAAAAAAGAAAGGAAAAAAAAAAAAGATCAGCTGTTCCTTTAGACTCCCTTTCCATAATAAGTTTAGAAACACATGGGGCTCTGAATAGAAAACCCATTTCTCGTAGAGATTTAACTTGCATTAGTCATGTGTTCAGAAAGGTTGGTGCAGAACAGGTGTCCTACCTGGATTGTATGAAATTGGCCGTATTTGGTTATGTGGAGCTGTGGAGAAGCGGGATTTAATAAGCAGCTCACAGAGCTGCTCCTGCTGCTGTGGGTTTGCGTAGAATGAGCGCACATGTATTTATGTGTGCGTGTGTGTGTGCACACATCTGCACGTGTGCGTACGTGTATTTGCCGCAGCAGCCAATTAAAAAGGTTTCTTGCAAATGCTTGAAGGTAGAAGGGATAAAGACAACGAACATCTCCATAGCTGTGATTGCTTTGTTGAGATATAAATGAGCGCTGATGAGTGAATGCAGATGAGATGCTGAGTCTGCAGAGGAGATAGCTCCAACGTGGGGCACAATTGCAAACTTCTTTTAGGAACTGGCTGGAGAAGGAGGAATAAGGAGGAAACCTCCCTTAGAAGATGTTTTTAAGGTTTGTGGAGGATGGAAGGCTGCAGATAGTGGCCAAGAATCTGGAACAGACACTGAAATATCAAGAAAATCCTGAGCTATGAAAGAAATAGGTGGCATTGGTTGTAAAGGAGAAGATTGGCATCGCTATCTAGCTGTCATCAGCTGGCCTTGTTACTTACAGCATGCTAAACCCAGAAATCTCATAAAACTCTTTCCCTAAACCTGAGCTGGGATTTTTCATGATTAGAAGAGGCAAATGAAATTCCAAATTAACCTACTGAGACCATCAGTCAGAACATCTCACTGCTCACCCAGAGCAAAGCAAAATGCATTGCCATTGCTAACAATGTAACAGGCAGCAGCACCTGTCTGATGCCACCAGTGACTTAATGAAGGGATCTGGCAACCCCAACGTGCTTGTCAGTTTGTAAACTCAATGGACACTTTACTGTCCATCTGCTGCCATTTAATACTATAAATTTGAATCAAATTCCCATTGTCTGAATTACTAGCAGGTATCCAATCCAATTAAAAGGCGTGTTCACTTTTAATTTTAACCACCGTGTCACATTACATTGTGTTGCATTGCGTCATGTTGCATTCTGCCTACTTTGGTTATATTAAGATGAATATGCTAATTACAGCTGCCTCTTGAGCAGCAGGCATTTAACTGAAACCAAGTGACCAGTTTACGTGAGGTGTCCTCTCATCAGTTCTGGGCAGCTTCAGAGATTGCATTTTTCCTTTTTCCCAGAAGTGGGTTTTGTATACATACAGATGTTACAATAAAACACCATTAATTCTGTTAGGACTTAACTAGAAATGCTTTTAAGGTTTTTAAAACCTTAAAAAGTATGCAGTTTAGAGCAATGAATTGTATTTAAATAGATGTTATGACATTCTGGTATTGGAGAAGCGAAAGAAGTTGTTACCTCCAGAGTGACTGAGGGAGTAATATGGCTGGTAGCCATTTTTCTGGAGGTTACTAAGAAGTTTTACTGAAGTCTTAAATCACTTAAGATGAATTTTTGAAGGGGAGAAGAAGACACTAGGGGATAGATAGACATTTTGCTCCTTTAAAAAGTTTGGCAAGATAGACTTATGATCTGAATCCAGGACATTTTTACATCACCAAGGGATTTTTGATTAAAGAATTTAGATGCATAACAGCGATGCAGAAAATGAACAGATATAATACACTTGGGTGCTTACTTTACCTCTGAAACCCTTTGGCTCCAACCTGTATAAGCTAGTCAACTGTTCAAAAAATATTACTTTCTTCTATGTTCCACGTCTCAGCTCAGGTTGTGTTAGATTAGCCCACGTTGCCTTGGCCTCATATGAAATTAGGCATCTTCCAGCTTAGTTTCCACATGTTCAACACGAAATGAGCATCAAGAACAGTCTTTATTCTGTTAAAAGCTTGGGGTAGATCTCCAAAGTGAATCTAGTTTGCACAGATTATATTTGGTGCCACTTTTCCCTTTCCTAATGAACACATCAATCATTAATACTAATATGAGCTGAGCAAATAAAGAAATGCATATTAAATGTTTGTTCAAAAATATCATGACATTTGAATAAATCATTGCCTTAATGCATCTGTTCACTTATCAGTCAGCTCATTAACTTAGGGAAATATTGAAAAATGAGGTTGAGTATTTTTTTCACTGTATATATTTTTATTTGAAAACCAAAATTAAGCAAATATGGTTTTCAAAAATTTGTTTGGATTAGGAACTATGTTGTGAGCAACACCCTTTGTGCACATTTCTGAAATGATGTATGAATACAGAAATTGGAATTAACTGCATAGTTTAATGGGGTGAAATTCCTTCCAGGCAGGGTACTACAGTGGGCAGCAGTAGAAAACCTGAGGGTCCCAGCTGAAGGTAGAAGGTCATTTTTACTCCTAGAGTGTCTCAGGAGCTAACCTTGCTGTCACATTTCACAAGTGGTGAAGTAATTTGTGCAGGTGAGGCAGCAATTCAGTGGTGGTGTGATATTTCTTGTGAGCCGATTGTCTGTATTTAATCACTCTGTTACTCTCCCAATGTGGTAACTTTCCTCTCCATCAGCCATAGAAATCTTGCAATAAATTCAAGGTTGAAACTGAGTCAGACCAAGGGAGTAAATCACATTGTCTATCTTTTTGGCCCCTTCTAGGTAGGAAAGTTTCATCCCTTTTAGGTTTGTTTGCAAACATCTGCTGGTTTATGGGAAGACTGAAGAAACCCTTACACACATTAACCTTGAATCTGGCCTTGTGAGTTTAAATGAGGCTAGGAGAGGCCAAATAGATATAACTTATAAACTGCTGGATGAACAGGAAAATGTGTTACTGGGGATTGTTAGTTGAAGTCAGCTTCTCACCGTAAATCAAGCCATGCTCAATGTGCAACTGTTAAACTTGCTGGATGAATGAGGGGGGGTTTATAGGGCAAAAGTCTGAAAATGTCAAATATCTTTTTTCTAGAAAATCGTTTCTGCAATAATATTAGATGGCTTGCTGGCCAGATAAATTCAGTGACCGGCTGTGTTCGGTCAAAACCCCAAGCATTTACAACTCACCCATTTGAATTTAAATTGGGCAGAAAGTAAACATATGTTGTGACTTGTCAGCCTGGATGCAATTTTGTACCTAAAATAAATGTGCTCATCTGTTTAATAATACTTAGAAACAGTCATAAAGTATTTGATGGGCTTGGAGGTGGGAGGGGTGTGTGTGTGTGTGAGTGTGGCTTCAGATGGTTTTGGTTTATTTACTCTCCAGCCAAAGAAGCAGGAGGCCAGACGCTGCCTCTGTTGCATGGAGGGAGTGGTGGAGAAGGTCAGGCAGGAACCAGTCCTTTGGCTGGCACGCAGGAGGAGAGGGAAGTGTGGCTCTGTTACTGTCCATTTACTTTAAAAGCAGTGCAGAGCATCTCTCTTGCACTTCTCTGGGCTTTGTGAGGGGAAGGATCTTTAGTTGGTTATGGTAGCCTGGTGCAGCTTTACTGGGGAGTATGTGAAACCATCAAGGACTCAGCGTCTCCATTAGCACTGGCTGAGTGCAGTAATTTTCCCCTTATAACTCAGGTGGATGCAGCACTGCAATGTCCTGTATGCCTGTGGCCCTTCCTTCCCTTGAAATTTGGAGTGTCAAGTGAAAAGGGAAACCTGTTGAGGTAGAAATCAAACAACAACTCAGTCTCAATTGCCCTTACTATTTTTAATTTAGCCCCCAGGCTTTCACTGTGCAGTGCACAGTGCTACTAAAAATGAGGTGAAAGAGAGCTCCTAGAACTAAATGTAAGTCTTAAAAGCTTAACCTAGAGATTAAAACAGTACACCGACATTTAGATATTTGTGAGGAGATTGGTTTGAATAATTTCAGTGTGAAGTAGTAGTAATGGTCAACTTTGGCTCTTGTCAAATGGCTCAGTCTTGTGCCTCCATTTGCAGAAGCAGCTTATCAATATCAATGCCTTGATAAGGTAATTCCCCACTGAGTTTTGACTAAAGCACAAGCATTAAAACAACAGGTAGCCATACTTCTGACATCAGTGTTGGAAGATGGTAGCTTTATGAAGGACCAGGACCTCTGAAACTGAAGGCTCAAAAATACCAAGGAAAAAGGTTAATCAAGAGAAAATTTAAAAAGGGGGGGGGAAAAGAAGCCTTGAATCACTCTGGAGGCTATTTAAGAATACCATATTAGATGCACAGATGGTATGTATACCTCTGAGCAAGGAAAAAGTAGAAAGGGGAGAGTAAATCTGGCATAGTTAAGTGAAGAAGTGCATAAGCCTTAAAGGGACACTGTCAACTTAAAAATCACACTTTTACTGGAAAATTTGTTAACTACTACTGTTACAAACAACACCTACGATTACTGCAACTGAAAGATGAGACGTAAAATTCCCTCTGCTTTTTGGTGGGCTTCCTTTGAGCCTAATCCAGATTCCGTGGGCATCAGTGGGGGACATCCCATTGCCTGTAATTAGGTTTGGATCAGGCCCTGTGCATATTTGCCCTGTACATTGTGTACAGGCAATTTAATTATTTTGCATGCATTCTACTTTCTTATTATTTCTGTGGTTTTTCGTACAGCAAGAGAGGAAAAAAATTTTTCCAAATTGAAAGTGTGATTGTTAAATGATGGAAATGCCAACAGGGTTGTAGGCACTTGTGTAGCAGAAATACCAAATGTTTTGCTTATTTGAGACAAAGCTCTTCCTTCAAAAATTTTGAAAACACTATCAAGGCAGTTATAACCAAGGGTTCCTGAGATTAAGTGCAGAAATAAAAAGACAAGGAAATTGTCTGAAAGGTGTAGGTTCAAGGCACTGTAGGAAGTATAGAAAAAGTGGCTCTGTAGAAAACAAAATGCCACCTGTAAGTTCGCTGTCCCTGTAGGCCACCCAGCCATAACTCTGCCCTCTTCTGAAAAAGAGCAGCAGAGAAATTAAATTAAATGTCCTGTGTCCATCTTCACCGCAGAGGATGATGAGGAAATTTCTGTCCCAAGGACATTTTTCATAGGAAATCAGTGTGGCCTTATAACAGAAATTGAACTCTCTTAAGAGGAAGTTATGGAGCATCTTCAGCAACTTGAGAGCAGTAAATCACCAGGAGCAGATGGTACTCAGCCGAGTGTTCCTAAGGAAATAAAAGTGTGAAGCAGCAGAGATATTGACAAGGATCTGCAATATATCATCAAAACCAGCAACTGTTCTTGAAAATTTGGAAGTCATTTGTATGGTGATTAAAAAAAAACAACAAACCACTAAAAAAAAGAAAAGAGATATAAGAAGGTTGCTTTCTTCTTGAGCATAGGAAATGAAACTGATAGTTCTTAAGTCATTTTTATTTAATTTGGTTAATGGCAGAATAAAGTAACTTTCAGTTAGGCATGACTTGGCAGGTTGTAACATTGTAAAGAGCAGCTGGAATATGATTTTTATACATAACAGCTTTTAGACAAAGATATTTATGGGGTTATTTGGACTTAGGATCTTCTTTGCTGGATAAGGTTAGTTGTTTTTGGTGTGTTACTTGACGCCTACGGATAGTTTGATGCCCTCCACGGAAACAGTAAATGCATTTTGGCACAGCAGCATACCCAGTCCACGTTTTCATAGGAAGTTGGACATTGAAATAGGAAGCTGATTGTATTGCAAGGGATCCAAGTTTACTGCCAACACAAGAATTACTTCATAATATTGTGGAATGTTTTTGTATGTGCTACAAAAGTTTTTAATTCAATTTGCTTGAGAAAAGCTAATTGTTATTTTAGAAAAATTGAATTTTTCAACAAAAAGTAGGTATTCAATGCACAAACCCACTCAACCACAACCCTGTCTTCTGCAGTTATACTATACGGGTAAAGAGTAACAGAGGAGTATGGAGGTTTTGCCACGCAAACACAGCTAGTATGTACATACACACAGAAATCAGCTGAGGGAGGCAAATTAGAAGTTCTAATGGATTTGAAATTTAGTAAAGCACTCGAGATGGCATCTCATGAAATCTTACCCTCAGAGTAGTGCAAATTACTTTGGATATGAACACTGTCAAGTGGCCTGAAAACAGGCTCAAGGAATAAAGTAAAGGGTGATGATAAAGAGCAGCATATCAGGTTGTGGATAGAAAAGTGCCAGAGGGACTTCCGTGAGGTTGGTCTTGTTTCATATTTCATTAATGATCTCCAGGAGAGAACAGAGAACAAGTTCACAAACTCTGCAGCTGATACTGAACTAGGAGGAGTTGCAGATACCAGACAGAACAGAAAATAATTCCCTGGAAGAATTAGAAATAATGAAAAAACCCAGCTAAGTTACTGGTACTTTTACAATAGTGAGTTAGTATGTGTAGGGGGAAAAAAAAACCGACCTGAAAAAAATATGTTAGTGGAACGAGTGAAGCTAGACGAGAGCCTGAAGCTGGGGATAGGGAAGCACAGTAAGTTGGACGGTGCAGATATAATGGTAGTTAAATGGCCAAATATAGGGTCTGGGGTAGGACAGTGTTGAGGAGGATAGTTGGGTGGCTGCTGAAACACAGATAGAACAAGGAGTGGTAAGATCTAGAGAGAGTTTAGATAGGCAGAGTTCAGCAATGAGCAAAGTCAAAGATGATTTAGGAAATACAAAAGTGTTAAGCCTGTGGAGAAGGAGAAGGCTGGACAGACGTTCGCCTTTTGCAATTTCAATTTATAATACTTGATGCGTTAATGCTTGTAACTGGGGCTTGAAATGAGCTCCTTTGCTTGGGACTGACTAAGATGGGACAAGCAAAAACAAGTGAACGCTGAAGCTGGCACTGGCGGAGGGCGTGCATACACTATCCTCTGTGTATTTTCTGTCACCTGCAGAAATGAAAGGATAGCCTACTCAGATTCATAGGCATTATTACTTCCCAAAATTACACCACCCATTTTTAGACTGAACTGTTACAAATAGTAGTTAAAAACCTGAGCCACAAGCCACTGAAATAAACAGGAGTGCTCTGCTTGGAGTAGCAGTTGAACTGGACCTTAAAGGAAATAATATAGTTGCAGAGGTTTGATAAAACTGATTATTATTAGCAAAATATATAGCTAAGCCAAGTAAAAGAACAATGGAAACCAAACCTCATTCATGAGAGATATTGCCTGCTGTGTAAGCCCCAGATGCATCCTATAACCGTGTAGATTATAGGATATTTTTCATTCCTTCCTTCAGGTATTGGCTATTGTCAGCAGCAATTTGCCAGATGAGAGGAACAAATGGGCTGATCACTATGGCGAGACCCGTCTTCCTAATCAGAGCAGTTGCACTGGTGGCATAGCAAGCGTGAAGGGCTCCGTGACATAATCCAAATCCAAACTGACGTGTCCCATTTGGTTGGGCAAATACATAGCTGGTGTAAGCAGGCGTAACTTTATTAAAATAAATGGGGCTACTTGCATCAGCTGTAATTTTGGCCCAGCATAGGAATTGTAATAGCTCCATTTAATTCTTTCTGGGTCTGGAGGAGCAATAGGTTTGCTGTAGTGCTACTGGAAAGTTTTTTTATTATTATTATTCAAATGAAAATGTTTTGTCTCACTTTCAATTATCCACAAGTCTCTCTTAAAAATTTTCAGCATTCATAATACAGTTATCAGTGTCACCACACTGCTCTTTTGGAGTGTTTTGAAAATGTCAGTATTTTCTAGTGTTTACTGTTGGTGAAAATATGGAAGGTGTAGAAGACTTCTCATAAAAAGACAAAGCAATATATGAGGTTGTGTTCAATCTCACATAGTAAGGGCTACTTTTAAACAAGTGTCATGTAGAGCTCTAATTCATTATATCTGGACATTTTGGCATAAAATGTAATGTGTAGCAGCTTCGCTATGCATAACTTTTCCAAAGAACATAACTAGAGATATTTCAGCTTATAACCTTGTTTGTAAGTTGTTTCCTAAAATTGGTTTCCTAAAGACAGCTAACAGCAAATGTGGTTATTTTGTACTTTTTATTTCTTCAGCCTTGAACTCAGGCTTGAATAACTCAATATTAATTGCAGAACATAATATGCAAAAAGGTACTGACCATCAGTTTCAAAACAAAGGAGGTTTTTTGGCCTTGTAGATATCAGGGACAATATTTACACTCATGTCAGTAGGATGAGAACTGCCAGTGGTGGCATTACAACAGGAAAATTGAGGAATTAGATATTTGTGATCTACAACTACCAGTCTTTCCTGATAAAGCTGTATAAGGTATTTTAAATTTAATGTAATTTATATTAAATAAAAAAGAGCTCAGGTCTGCAACAGTAAGGCTGGATAGCTGTTTATCCTCCGGTAGGCCAGGGCAGGGATGCACATTTTTCCTCCTTCACCATTCTGCCTTATCCTTTCCCTTGCTTTATTAAGTGGAACCTTTCTAGCCTTCACAATACAGCTGTCAGACTTTAACCACTCTCTGGCTATGTCTTCCTACATTTCCTAACCTCTTTCTGCATTTTCACTGGCGAGGTTAGGATAAGGTATAGCATTTTCTGTTCCCTGTTGTGTTCTGTATTTGCAGCATGTCTTGTATTGTCTTATGGGTGTTTTATTAGGTTGGGTTTTTTTTTTCTGTGAAAGGTATTGAGGAGAGGAGATTCTCAGTTGTTCTTTCTCTGTGCCCTTAATGGGGTTTAACTTACCACCCCATTAAACAGTCATTTCTTATGTGCAGTTGTGATTACTGGAATGTAGGTTGCTATTATTAATCATCTTTCCATTCGTACTGTTTCATTAATCATGTGAGGAGACACCAGTGTAAGTTTGGATCTAACAGGATGACAACTTCTTGTTCGTGGTGATCCGAAATTCAACCCGTGAAGCAAAGAATGACTTTTACAAGTCATTTTAATGTTTGCCAATTTTGAAGGCAGCTCTGTGCCATTTTGCAGTACTCCATGCTAATTATGACCTGTGTGGATTTAGGGATTTCATGAATAATACAAGAGACGCAGGAGCAGTTGGAAAAAAAAACAGTTTTGCGTGTTGTTTGTGTCAGGGTTCGGTAATGGATTTACCCTCGAACACAGTCACCGCTAAGAAGGCATTCTGGTTTCCAGGGCCCCACACTGTGCATGCAGGAGTTATTTCAGTTTTGCATACACGGCTCTCTGGCTGCTCTCCCTTTGTTTCCAAATAGCGTGTGCTCTGCCGCATACATGTGCCCTCACATATTCCTACAGGAAATCTACTTTCACGCCCAGGAGGAAGAAAGTCTAGCACGTTTTCTGCAAGTAAGCCTGTTCCTTCGGGAAGTGTGCTTGCAGATGAGCAAAGGGGACAGTATGGCTGTAAACATTCTGCACGGAGATAATCAGTGCCCCAGCAGGAGCACCTTCCCTGCACAGCTGTACAATTCCCTTTGCTCTCTAGAAGGCACTGCACCCTACGTGCAGTTTCCAAGCTACATTTAACACAATTGCCCATCAGCACTTAGGAAGCAGTTACCACAGAAACCCAGCAGAGACCAATTAGTCACATGATTAAATTAATTAAAATAACCCAGGGTATCTGCCATCTTGCTTCTTTCTGCTACGCATACACATGACCCAGGCGGAGCTGTAATTGGGTAGCATTATTGTGCCTTTTAATCCTAGAATCGTCTTCATACTGTACTGGAGGTGGTCTTTGATTTTTCCTTTTCCATGGGTCTACATAAATCCCTTCCCAGAGATCCGTGTTACTCCCTTTCTGTGAGATGCATTATTCCTTTTCTGGAGATCTGTGTTATTGCACAAAAAAAAATTCTCCAGCCCCCTCAATAAGCCAAGTAGTATTGAATTTACAAAACATCAGATTTAACAACAGTGAGATTTGTTATGTTTGGGATAAGAGGATTTGGAAACATTTTCAATTGCACAGCTAAGACTTTTGGAGGTCTTTAATGACAGCTCTAACAATGCTTGCCAGGGAGAGCTCTGTAATATGTATTAGCACTTGACCTAAGAATTGTAAAGCACTAAGAAAAGACTGTATGTTGTGTCTTCATTTCACAAGTAATACTGTTATTGCAGTGGGGCGCATTTAAGTGGAACAAGCTGTCTGCCTACTAATACTGCTTCCTGGGAAAGGCAGGCAGTTTGGTTTCCTCGCTCATTTTTAAAACCTAGAAATGCGCAGTCATATTCTAACTTAGTAAATCAGTGCTTTGTCCTTGGTCGTTTGGCTGCCCTGATAATGGCATCCCATGAATATCCACGTCAACTAGAGTTTTCTTTTATTATATCAGTGTTATACTTCTGCAGGCACACAAATCATCTCTACCTGAAATGGCATAAAACACAGAACATTGCAATTTCCATCTCATCAGAGATTTGCTTGTGACTGCTCTGAAGTTACCTTTATCCATGTCACCAAAAGAAAAGAAAAATTAATACTATTTCTGGCCCCAGAATAGAGAGCAGCTTGCCTCTCCAAAGAAGATTCCATACAGACTCGACAAAATAGCATGCATAAATTACACGGCTCTGATGCATTAATTTGTGCCTAACAGAGCAAGTGGCAACAACACTACTTCTACAATGGATGGGTATAGGATGGAAGAAATGAAATCTGTGCGTTAATGTATAAATAATCAACTGTTACGGAATTTGCAAATATTATGGAAGAAAACTAGCAGGTTTTGTGCACGCTGTATTGCTCAAGTGCTGCGCACAAACACATTTCCTAGGCTTAACTGGCTCTGAGTAGCCCATCAGGAAGGATGTACATGTTTGGCAGTGCTGAGGCACAGATGCTCCAATGTGAGACAGGGTCAAGTTGTGAAATGAGGTCCTTTTCTACCAGAGTAATGTCAGTGGCAAAAGTGAACCTTCACTAAGTCATAGCACATTTCCCTAGGTGAAACAAGCTTTGTGCCAGGTATAATATTGGCCTATGTTTTTGTAGCAGTTATCCCCAGCTGACCAACATCCCCAGCATCCAGAACACATGCATGCACACATTCAGGCATAAATGAAACCAGTACTCTGAGTGTTTCCATTTTTCTTGTGTTTTATTTGTAAATCATTAAGGGCTGCTGCAGCATGTATACCTGCTGAAAAATGCACTCTCATGCTATGTTTGATCTTGCTATTTTTGCAATAAGTGACAACAAGAACCAAGTGACAGTTGCAACTGAGAAGGAAATTCTCAGTAGGATCACCCTGTTTTATAGTGTAGTAGTCCCATAGAAATGCGTTTAATTATGTTTCTATAAAACTCAAGTTAACTAGTGGAAAATCTGGTTGGAAGATTGTAGCTGCAGCAGCCATGTGCTCTTGTTTCCAGAAAAAAAGAAGTCCCATGAATAAACTCATTAAAAGAATCATGATAAGAAAGATTTCTGTTTCGTATACTTCTGAGGTATGGTCACTGAGCTGCTGCTGGAATGGTCACTCCAGGAGCAGACAGATTAGAGGTAGGGATTTCAGAAAAAGAAAAGTCCTGGGAAGTGAAGGACATAGTGTTTTGGTTGTGGAAGTATTGGGCAGAACCAGCAGGATTCCAGGCTTCCTTTATGAAAAGGTGAATAAATTATATTTACTCTCCTTGGAATAAGAAAAAGGGAAGATATAAAAGAAAATGATGAAGTGCAAGCAATTTTGAAATAACTATTGAGAATGAATGTTCCAAATGCACAGTGAATTGCATGCCAGAATAGATAAGAGCAAATCAAGATAGCAAAAGAAGTTTGGTGGAATATTTTCTGCTTACCACACTAGCCAAAACAAGGACTAAAGAGCTATATAATAACAATTTGATTTTCCTAATATATATTGTATCATATAACATATATATAGACATTATATATAAATGCATATATACATACATGGACACACACATATATCTCATATATCATATCATATCATAAAAATTTTATTTTTTTGTGAACACCTCATCTTTCAGGAACTGTAGTGGGACTTACAGATAGACATCCGTGTCTGGGAAAGTCAGGTCATCTTTAGCCTGTTTGAAGGCAGGCTGAAGCCAGTAGGAAGCTTGAGCTGAGTGGCAGTAAGCGATAAGCATTTGGCTTGCATGTTTTTAAACAGGAGGAATGGATAAAGCATGTACTCCTGAATCACTTATGTATGATTTTTTTTGTGGGGTAGAGGACACGTAAGGTATTCTTCAGGCCTATGTAAATAGTCTGATGCGTTACATGAGAAGGAGTGCCAGTGAAAGAGAAATGCAGCGCCCTTTCAGAGTCAGGGAGAAGGTAATTTAAGTGATAGGAGGCTCATTTTGCAGGATTCCTTTTTGCAAGAAATCGCTCCTGCCAGTTCAGAAAGAGCTGGCAAACCCACAGCAGTCTGATATCCAGGATTCGTCTATTCGTAGTCTCTCCACTCATTTGTATTCCTAAAATGGCTCTGACATAGAACTAGTGAGGGCAGAAATAACCTCCTGGAGGTCATCCAGGCATTTCCCTACAATGCAAGAGGGTTTGTTTATTTAATCCTAGTTATACCATGGCATTATTGGACAAAAGCATATAAAAAAGAGTATGAGAGACTGTAAAAAGGTACTTTCTCTTTTGATGTGTTTCAATAGCTTTCCTCAACTCCTTGAAGTCCAGAAATATAGAATATATTCTATATATAGAATATAACAATATATAAAAATTCACAGACTTTCCCAGACTGTGTATAGTATTAACTATGTTGGCTGTGGGGTTGAATTCTGGTCATTCTAATCAGTTTGTCTCGAGTGATTTCAATAGAATAAGTATATTTTTGGAAGAACTGTATTCACAAGTGGACCACTGCTTTAAGCATGGCCCTGTTAATATGAAGGATGTTGCTGGTATTCTTGGCTAGAAAGAGCATACAATTTTGGATAAATGTCAGGTGAGAACTGTCTAACTAAAAGCTGGGGACAGTTTCCTAGTCTGCTGGGATAAAGGAAGATCCAGGTGATTTCAGTTTAGACAGATACAGCTTGTTCTGAGGCCATTTGGTTAGGACTCAGTTTCCATATCCTCTATGGTTTGTATTATCCTTCAGGCTTTATGTGATTTGGAGGAGGAGGAGTCATTCTGCTGTTGTCTGTTTCTCAAAAATTTCTTTGTCTGAAGACCCAGTTCTTTTTACTTTTATTGGAAGCATTTCTGTTAGTCATGATTTCCTTTGCCCATCCTTCTCTCTGTCCTACCAACAGCTTCTGCTTACTCCCTTAAATTTTCCTGTCTGTCATACCTGCTCTTTGTATCTACCCTCATGGATCCTGGCACTTTCTGTATGCCACTGATACTGTGAACTCCAAAAGAAATCACAGGAAACCTGTTTCTAAATTCCATATAACTTAAGACATTTTTTCCCCAGAAGCACTACATTGTCTTTAAATATAAATTTATACATATTCCTTGTGCTAGGAAGTTATACTGTCTGTGTCCCTCTTATTGCCCTGGCATTGCCAGTAGATTCATAGTATGATGGCAAAACAACACGGCTCTGCCTCAGGAGCTGACTGCCACTGCAGGTGGCAAGGGACAAATGCCAAATAGGTAATGCTTTTATATATGTGTTTTCAACAGATTTTTAGTAGCTTTTCCCTACATTTCTGCAGCAAACAACTGGTCCCCATGAGGAACAAAGAGTGACTCCAGAGAAAATTTTGGTTTGTGAATTTAGTCTGTGGATTGCCATGCCCCTCTTGCTCTCCAGCTCTTCTTTCTGCTTCCCATGTGCCACCCCTTTCCTTTTCACAGCTCCCCGCAGTCTAAATCTTGGCCCCTTTGAAAGTCAAAGGTAAAATTCATTTGGTTACAGAAGGGCAGGATTTTAGCCCAGCCACTCTCATTGTGCAGATGCCTGTCCCACATTGTGTGTGGGTGTGTTGTGTGGCTCACTGCTGGGATGAGGCAGCAGCATAGCAGGCTCAGTCAAGGAAGAGCATGGCAGTGAGAGCCAGAGGAGAGACTGAGGACACTAACCCAAGGTGTCTCAATGCTATTATCTCTGCTTTTCTGAGCTACTTACAACACTGCATGCTTCTCTGTCAATTCCACTCAGATTAAAAACCATGGTGAAATGTTCCTTTTTGTGCTTCTGAATGGGAAATCAGAGATAACTTAGGTACCTAATACGTATCTGAAAAGATAAGAGGGGTATTTTTTCCCCCTCCTTTGAAGACAAAAAGAAACAGTTGTCATGAACTATCTATAAGATGGTTCTCTTCTCATGAGAGTTTATTAGCCTTTACCTTTCATTACCCTAAGATATTTACGGGTAGCATATTCATTACCCTGAACATTCCTGCATGCTTGTGTGAGCACGTAAGTGTACAGATGCTTAAGAGACAGGTTCCTTAGTGCCCAAAGACAGGGTATTCTCATGTACCGTGTTCATTTCACTGCACCAAACTGTGGAGCTGCAACATAAGCAGCTTTGGACTTAATTACTCAACCTGCAAGACTCAGCAACACAGAGAGTTTTGACTGGTCACATTACGCATCATGTTAAAGAGCCTTTTGTCTCCATTCAAGCTTTCTGAAACAAGACAAATTTTGATATTTTCCTGTTAATTTCTGTTAATTTCTTTCCTTAACGAGTTTCATTAAAATCAAAGCTTCCGGAAGACTGAGCCATGACAGCTGTTTAAAGACAGTTTCACTTGCTATGGGCTGTTTGGGCTGAATAATTATTTCAGCTTTGTGAGGATTATTTCTTTAAATAAGAACAACGATGCTCTGTTTGGGAAAAGAAACGTGCTTGGAGTGGTTCAACATAATTTCATAGCGGTGACTTGTAGTACTCAGTGGCTTTCAGGAATACCTAGGAAAAACACATCTCTCTGTCTGACAGGTTTCTTAATAATTTCACTTAAGGATACAAAGGCAGCTGTTTCAGCAGGCAAGAGAAAGAGGGCTTTGGCTTTTAATGAAGCAAATCAATTCTCTGGAAGAGAGAGAGGCTTATTCTTTACTCTTGCATTGCCATGAATGTGACCCAAGAATGAAAAAGCAAGTCTTTCTAGCTTGCCATTCATAAAATATTCCTGTGAGTTGCAGGCCTGATACTTTCATAAGATAATGGGAAATATTTCAGTTCTTTCATATTACCAGCACTGTAAATTCTTAAAGGTGCATTGTGTGTTTTACAGCTATTGCAATTAAAAAAACAAGGCTTTTACAAGATAGTTCAGTCTTTTTGCTGACCTGACCATTTTCTTTTGACATGGAAATTCTTAAATCAAGGGGTGAGAAGATGGGAATTTTGCAGTAGTACACTGCTTCCCAGTCTGAACTGGACACTCACCACCTGTTTTCACGAGCTGTTGCACCGAATTCCTTGTCAGAGTTGCAGAAAACCCGGCTGGTTTGACGGAGCTCATGTTCCTATTGTGAGTCTCGTATTTCAAGACCTGAATAGTAGATTTTTGTTTAAGGAAAGTGAGCATTTTCTGAGATTTAGGGACACCTTCTCAACTTCCTAAATCCTTGTTCCCTGGCCCCTGTCTCTAATCCTGTGTCCTTCCTGGTGCTGATTTTATCACATTACTCTTATTCCTTGAAGAATAGAGGGCGGTGACCTCTGCTTAAAATGAGATTGCAGTTAATAAAGTGGTTATTTAGAAATGGCACCTTCTTGTTTAACAAAGAGACTCTGCATGCTCAGTATGCTTCCTGTGTTGACCCAGATGTATCTTGTCCCTGTCAGTGTGGCTGGAGAATGACTAGATGACTTCCCACATCAGTAAGCATCATCAGGGTTATGGTCAAGAAAGCCAGACACACAGATTTTTATTACCAGGAGTGACAAAACACCAAAAGAACACAGCTTAATTTTTGAGTTACAGGTTGATAAGACAGACAGAAAAGCACAGCCCTATCTGCCCTCAGAAAGCCACTGCTGTAATGAAAAACAAAGCCGAGTGTATCTGATGTAGTAACTGTCAAAAGGGAAGTCTTTCAGGATTGGTCTGAGACAGCAGCTGCTGCTTGATGGGTACTCGGGACACAGCATGGGTCAAAGTGTTTAAGGTAATTGTGAACTGGCCACTGACAGCTGAAGATCTGCGGTGAATTTAAAGCTTGGACAGTTTCACAGAGAAGAGCCTCTCCTGCCAACAAACGGCTACAGATCAAGAAAAGATGGGTTTCTGCCATTTTATTTTCCTCTCTGAGTGACAGCTGTAGCAGTCAGAGGGGTGCATGCTCCCATCAGGAGATGAAAGGGACCCACAAAGGTACAGTGCAAGCCAGGTGGATGCTCCTGCACCACGTGAGCCCTTTCTTCCATGGAGCACCCATGAAGGAGGGTGTCCTGCCACCATACGGGGAGCACTACACCTGAGCAGCCCTGATGTAGCTAGGCATTTGTGAACTGTCATCATCACAGCTCTGGAATGAGGGAAAATATTTCCTTTGCTCCTTTTGCCAAGGCTGAGATTTCTGAAAGCATGGGACAAAATCAAGCAACCAATTTCCCTGGAAAAAAAGAAAACAATAGGCTTTGTTAGCTTAACCCATACCAGGTCTTCTGAAAATCCAAGCCCAAGTGACCTTGTGAGAGGAAATTGCATGGGCCCTTGACTCTGAAACTGTTGTATAAATCCAGAACCCACATTGTAATCTCCTTTTGTCATGTCTTAGTTACTGTCGTGACATACTTTTAATGGGAAACTTCGTCAAGAAATCAGTCCCTCTTGAAACTTTCCCCTAAGGAAAAATGAGAAATGCATGAATGAAAAATATTAGTGCCACAAAATCAATCATATGTAAACACATTTCCTAAGAGACTTGCTGTCCTTCCAGTCAATTGTTGGTTTGTTTTGCTTCGATTCAGTTCTTTGCCTCTCTGCCTTTGCTGTTTCGTGAAGTTTCGCTGCAGAGACTTGATCTCCAACCATGAAAGCTATTTCAGATTTGCGAAGAGCCCCACAGCTTCTGTGCCCTGGGAGCCTATGGAATGAAAGCCTGTGCGCCTGCAGTGGGCTTGGCTCTACCACTTTCTGCTCTGTGGCTAAAAGTAGTTGGCGTAGAAATTTGCTGCCTTTCTTATTGAGTTGCGGCTTTTAGAAATCAACCCATCTCCTGCATGTTAGATGTAGTGGGTATAAAGGAGGTGTGTGCTTCATTATCATAGAGTTGTAGTATAGTTTGTGTTGGAAAGAACCTTTGAGGACATCTGGTTCCAACTCCCCCGCCATAGGCAGGGACGCCTTCCACTATACCAGGTTGTTCAGGGCCCCAGTCCAATCTGGCCTTGAACACATCCAGGGATGGGATGTCCACGACTTCTCAGGACAACCTGTTCCAGCGCCTTACCATGCTCATAGTGAAGAATTTCTTCCTAATATCCAATCTAAACCTACCCTCTTTCAGTTAAAGACATTCCCCATTGCTTACAGAGAGAGGATGCCCTTGGAGGGATGTTTAGATTTTAGCCCCCTTACAAAAGTGTTAGTCACTTTTCCACGTTAATTGCCACTGGCCAATAGCCAGCCTGGCAGACAAACTCCAAAAGTGTGTGCTTTCAGCCTCATGGGTGGAACCCAGGTAGTGTGTATGGATGTTCAGCTGCCTCTCAGTGATATGAAAACACTCAATTGAATATAATCCTGAAAGCTTTGTTCTCCTGATTAGCTTACTTGTGATTTTAGACTCATCAGATTGCA
Source organism: Cephalopterus ornatus (assembly GCA_013396775.1). Lineage (NCBI taxonomy): Eukaryota > Metazoa > Chordata > Aves > Passeriformes > Cotingidae > Cephalopterus > Cephalopterus ornatus. The sequence goes on from VZRE01014207.1 coordinate 815,204, forward strand.
GCTGTTGCTTAAATCCACTGAGCCATCAAGCCTGTCAATTTTATTGTGAGTATGTCAGGTCTTTTCCCTGACAAGGCCTAGACAAGGGTCTCCTATTATTCTGCTTTCCATTTAAGTCAATGTAGAATAACACAGACCTTTCCTGGGCGGTGTGTGTGTGTATGAGCAAAAATGTGAAAAAAAAAAAAAAAAAAAGGAAGTTGGTCTGATCTAGCTGATCCAACAAGGGTGGTTTAGAAACCCCTTTTCAGTTTTGTTCTGAGGATCTTCTGCTTTCTGTGGTGATCTTTCTATGATAACCAGCACTTGGTGCTCAAGAGGGATGAAAAATGATTCAAAAAGAAAATAAAAACCATATAGGCTTTTGTGAGCTCTCGCATCACTTGGTCAGCCTCAGCTATGTGTGGCAGTTCCAACTTTTTGTGAAGTAACTTAGTTGTAGTTTCAGGATGTTAAGGATTGACTTTAAAGTTTCTAATTACTTCTCATGAGTGGTGGAACTAAACCTAGAGATTCATGCTCATACATGCTTTATGCACATAGTGAGGCCACTGTATCTTTTCCTCAGAACCATCTAAAGAAAAATGGCATATCTTGGCACAACCAGTAGGTTTTACTTCTTTTCCATACACTACATTCTCCTTTCTGTTCCCAGAGCTATATAAATATTTCCATTCTACCTGTTATCACAGCAAGTGACTGACAGTAGAAGGAGACTGGAATTTGTGATCTCACAGAAGCTGAGAACTACTGAATGTGATTTTGAGAGTCCTTTACAGCTAGTAAAACTGTAGTATGAAAGATGGTTAAAAATGTGTCCAAGACTAGTATTATTTATTTATTTACTTTATCCCACTTTTTAGTAAAGAAAATGTTAAAGATCTTCCTGAGGGTCTAGACAAAATCATTTCTTAATGTCTCTAATTACCCTTTTCCTTCCTGCTCATGTGTTATAAGGAAAGTGTCTGAGTAGTTGGTAATACTTTAGCAAGCTCCCATTCCAGTAGTGGTATTCTCTAGGATGCTCATTTGTAATTGTCTGAATTCCTCTGAGCAGCTCTGCATTCCTTGGATTGGGAGAGAAAGATTTAAACTCCTGCTGAAAGCCATCACGAGAGTGATGACATTTCTGGTTACTTTGTGTATCTCTATCTAAGTTGGTTTCCGGGATAACCATGTATTTGAACTCAGAAGTACAGAAAAAACAGAAGAAAGAAGAATTAGGAGTCAAAGTGAATTTTTTCTCTGTTGTACTTCTCATATGTGCATGATTTCATGTGGATATTTACATGTTGTCTCATTTTGGCCCAAGTTAGGATATTCAAAGTTGCTGAATTTCAAGAGTGCTGTGCGTCCTCACAACAGGACTAGACTCCTAGAAATTTTTTGTGGTGTGAACAGACACTTGGAAGGCCAGAGAAGCTGTGACCTCCTGGCTTTCAACGACAAACCTTTCCTAGGACATGTGTATGAAGAAAAGCTAGTCCGTGTCCAGTACCATCAGAAGATACCCATCTGTGTTTTACCCTTCCACCTCTCAGCCAGTGTGTAGTGTAACCAGGTGTGTTTACTGTAATTGTTAAGTTCAACTCCCATCTCTGAAGTCTCATTTGCAGATGACACCTAGTTGGAGGACCGTGTTGATCTGCTGGAAGGCAGGAGGGCTCTTCAGAGGGACCTGGACAAGCTGGAGAGATAGTCTGATTCCAGTGGGATGAGGTTCAACAAGGCCAAGTGCCGGGTCCTGCACTTTGGCCACAACAACCCCCTGCAGCGCTACAGGCTGGGCACAGCGTGGCTGAAGAGCAGCCAGGCAGAAAGGGACCTGGAAGTTTGGATTGACAGGAAGCTGAACATGAGCCAGCAGTGTGCCCAGGTGGCCAAGAGGGACAATGGCATCCTGGCGTGTATCAGGAACAGTGTGGCCAGCAGGAGCAGGGAAGTGATTCTTCCCCTGTACGCAGTGCTGGTGAGGCCACACCTGGAGTAGTGTGTCCAGTTCTGGGCCCCTCAGTTCAGGAAGGATATTGAGGTGCTGGAGCATGTCCAGAGAAGAGCAGTGAAGCTGGTGAAGGGACTCGAGCACAAGTCCTATAAGGAGAGGCTGAGGGAGCTGGGGTTGTTTAGCCTGGAGAAGAGGAGGCTCAGGGGAGACCTCATCACTCTCTACAACTACCTGAAAGGAGGTTGTAGCCAGGTGGTGTCAGTCTCTTCTCCCAGGCAACCAGCAGTAGGATAAGATGGCACAGTCTTAAGCTCTGCCAGGGGAGGTGTAGGTTGAATATTAGGAAAAAATTTTTTACAGAGAGGGTAATCAGACACTGCAGTGAACTGCCAGGGAGGTGATGGATTCACTGTCTCTGGAGGTTTTTAAGATGAGATAGGATGTGGCACTCAGTGCCGTGGTCTAGTAACCACGGTGATGTTGAATCAAGAGTTGGACTTGATGGTCTCAAAGGTCTTTTCCAACCCAGTTGATTCTATGATTCTATGATTCTCTCATCAGTCTGAGAAACAATTTAATTACCTTTTCCTGGGGGCAGAAATGATAGCCCCAACTAATTTCCATGGGTTAATTTCAAGGTTTGAAAGCATCCAGAGCTCCCACATCCAAAATCAATTCCTAGAGCTTGACTGCAGGGAGGTACAAATTTCCAAAAACTCCAGCTGAGGTCAACCCTGCAACCTGCAGGCCAGACTTACGGCTCTTTACATCAAGATGATCTCTGTAATAGTTCCTTGGAACTACTCTAGTGTGGGAGTGCTTGTTCCATTGTTGTTAATAGCTAATGAACATGTCCTTCCAGAAAGTATTACTCTCCTCATGGATTCGTGCGTGGTTTTGGCCTGCAAACCACTCAGCTTGATGAGCTTGTTCTGCAAAGAGTTATTTTCTTTCATTTGTTTTTGCACATTCACTGAACATTTATTGAGCTTTTCACATTGCAAGAAACAATGGATAGTTAATGGATTGCTAATAGCCAGTTTTGTTTTGGTAGCAAAAATATGGGAGTTTTTTTTTGGTAGCAAAAAAATAAAACAGCTTGCATAGACTACTATAATTTTTTTTTTCAAGTGGATAAGTCCTTGTAATTTAATTTCTTACATCAGAGCTGTTACAAACCTCTGATTGCCCTTCACTGATACTATTTCCTTTAGTGCAGACCATGGCCTGGTTTTAAGGAGGAGTCTGCCATGTATTTAAAATAACTTTCAGAAAAGAAGGTTTAGCCAGTGTGGAGATGCAATTAAAGTCAGTTGTTGAAAATGAACTAACATCAGCAGCAATTGATGCCTGAGGCAAGAACTTGCTATTTTCCCTTTTCCTTGCTTTTCTTTTATTTTTATATATTTGGTAGGAGAGGTGACAGAATGTCTGGCTGAGTCTTAAATTGCTCTTTCTTGTCTATCTCCTCCACCAAAAGTGTGACAGCTGTGTCCACCTTCCCCTTCGCCATGGAGCAGCCAGGGTGTCACCCCCAGGGCTAGGGAAGAAGGCAGTGGACACAGGGCAGTGGCAAAGCCATGCAACTATGCTACCATGAGACGAGGCAGATAAGCTGAACTTAGCTGGGGGTTGTATTTAGTCCCCTGCGGTGACATGTTGTGCAAGGCAGTCGCCCTCCCAGGGGAACTCCACGGACACAGGGCTGCGGTGGGAGTGGGCTGAGAGCCAGTGCCCTGCTGTGGGACTCCTGCCATGCCTTTTGGCCAACCTCAAGGAGCAGCTGAGTTTGGAGGTCCATCATGACTGGGTTGGAGGAAGGAAGCCCCCTCACAGCTGAGGGATGTGGTGAAGGCTAGAAGAAAGCTTCCTTGTGGGATGCCTTTCTCCTTCAGCTCTAGTTGACAGGATGGTTTAGCTCTCCTTTCCTCTTGGAATCAGGTGGACTCCTGCCTGAGAAAGGAAGTTTGTGTGAGGAGCAGAAAAGTGTGCAATTCCCCTGGCTGAGTTCCTGTGGGATGCCAGTGTGCTCTCCCATCATAAGGTGCTCTCCAGAACCTATGTCTGTCAAGGAAGCTACTGGACCCAGAAGGCCACTTTGAGACTCAATATCATCTCAGGCAGCAGTGAGACTGGAGAGGAGGGATTTTTTTCTGCAGCCAAGGGGCCCTCACACCATGCATGGGAAGCAAACAGGTCAGCCCTGACAGATCCAGCACTCAGCTGCACAAGGAGTTCATTCCTATTGGATCAGGGAACAAATGTGATTTCTCCAGTCTTGTGCCATGCCACCTTGCGTGTCCATTCTATCTTGCTTACTCACCACACTTCCTCTACCTACACATACAGACATATGGAGTCTGTCAGTAGGTAGGGAAAGAGATGAACTACAATCTCACCTGGATCAGTGCTGCACGCTGAGATATATGTAAAAAAGTCCAGGAACCGTGGACATACAAGCCAAACTCACTTATCAAGCCTCTTACACACCTGCTCCCACTGCCCTCAGGGCAGGTCTGTACCCCTGGAAGGACTGGTTGCTCATTGTTCCTCCAATTCTACTCAAGAGGGTGATGCTGGCTGCTACTGGAGACAAGCCTGAGCTGAGGTACCTTAGATCTGACCCAGAGAGGCTGTTCTTACTCAGATTTAAATAGAGTCCCTGTTTCAAGATTGTGGTGAAAAGAAAATCTACCAGACATCTGCTCCAACCAGTGCAGGAGAGTTTCCTGCCGTGTGTTTCTACTACCTTCAGCCCAATTTGCTGGGGGAGTAGGGAATGCAGGACTGATCCCAGCTTGAAGGTTGCTGTGATGGGTGAGGAAGAGAGGCACAATCGCTTTTTGGCTCTTGCCCACCCCTTTCTTGAATCCCTTCCTAGTGCAGGCTGCCTGTGAGCACACCGGGGCACCAGGGGGATGATTTGCCTGTTTCCTTCAGTTGCTAGCTGGAAGGCATGTGCCAGGATTGGGAATCATTGTCCTACAACAAAGCAGTGATGCTATTTGTGACCCGTGGCAGTGAAAGTCCGAAACATGAAGTTAAGGCTGACGTTCCCTCTTTAACTTGAGCCACTGTGCTTTTCATCACGATGCTAGGAGTTGTCAGCTGTAACTCCGGCTTTTTTTGGCTTGTGTCACAACCTAATAAGTTATAGGCCAGCTTCTCCTGTCGATGTTTTTGCTGCACAGAAGGCTTCACATTTTGTAAGCTTTTACAGCACAGCTGTGCTCAGAGATAAAACAGAATGTGTATACAGTACAGTATGCATTCAACTGATGCACTAGATTCTTCCCACCATATGCATGGAGTGGTGTGCATTTCACTCCGATACCTCACTGCCAAAACTGCCAGAAGCAAATAAACAAATGGCGGAAGAGAGACACCATATGAGGCAGTGCCAGGCACATGACCTAGACTTTCAGAAGGAGACCCTGGCTGCTTTTAAAGGATTATAGTGGTCCCATTTTTTTAAACCTCACCTCCTGCTGTGTGAAATGTTCTGCCAGTGTATGTTGAGAAGTGTGCTGGTTGTTAAAGAGCACTCATAGATTTCCCCTTCCTGCTAAGCAGCTGATGTTGCAGCTTCTTGTGCTCAATACTCATTTCACTTTTCTTCGATGCCAGTGATTCCCCATCAGGTTTCCAAACTGAGAGAAAGGAACAATGGAGATGTGTGAAGCAGTCTAATTCTGGAAGGAATGCTACTGTAAGAAGACAGAACACTTGTAATTAGGATAATGAGATTAATAATACTAGTAACAATTTAGTGATTAATATATTAACAATGCAAGTGAGACAAATGTTTTTTCCTTCTTGTTCCCCACAAAAAAAGTCACTAAGTTGCATTTCACAGTGTGAATGGTGAAGATGCTTGTAATAAACTGACACAAACATAAATTACATAGTTATATGTAATTAATTTAAATTGTAATTCTATTCCTGGAACTCACACTGAGTATGAATAGACGATTCCTCAGCTTCTTTTCTCTCTGACCAGCCTATTGTTAATGAAGAGATGATGATGGCTACCACCACAGTGCTCTTCCTGCTACTACTACTGGGAAACAGTGACGGATTTTCCTGTCTGCTGGCCTCAATCTTATGTTAGGCTCAACATCTGTCACCACCCCAGTGGTTATCTTGCTGGCTCTGGTCTTTGTCTAAGCTTAACTTCACTCGTGATTGTGTGAAGGGCAAGCAGGTGCTTTAGGCACAGATGGAAAAAGTGCACTAAGAACAACAGAGGTCAAAACCATTCACGCACTTTACAGAGCTGAAGCCCAATGCAAAGTGGCTTGGTTGCAGGCAAGAGAACTGGATCTTGAATTTTGATGGAATCAGGTACAGAATAGAAAATTATGTGAAGTTTTTCGGAGAGCAGCAATATTCAGTAGAGGAAGAATGTGCTTAAAGCATTTATTTAGAACTGGTTCTTTGCTTGATGCATTTGTACTTCCATGTAGTGGTACTAATAAGAGCACCAGTTTCCTCCAAGCTTTGCTGCCTCCTACTGCAATGTACACTGTGACCAAGACAAAGACCTCTACATCTAGGTCAAACAATGGGGGATTTGTGGAGCTTTGCACAGTGGATAAAAGAGCAAAGGCCACATTTCTACAGGTTTCTCCAGACTTTGCTTAGACAGGGGCATCCTTTCAACTCTGCCCTAAACTGAGATAGGTAAGTCCCTGTGCTGGTGACAGAAGAGGCAAGCACTTGATTTACAGCCTGAGAGTTGAGAAATGTGGGGAGTACTTTGCTCTTTGAATACTGCAAAGTCCACCAGGCTGCTTCAAGCCCAGCCCTTGAATGGAGGACCCAGGGTCACTCATTGTGCAGAAGTGTGATTTTGACAGCTCCCAGCTCTTTAGCTTTGCAGAGGAATGCCATAGCTGCACCTTTTTCTTCCCTGTGGAAGCAATAGCTCTGTCTTTGAGGAAAACGAAACTGACCTATGGCAGCAGACCTACTGTACAGGTCATCAGCTGGGCTTCATCAGGCCTAGCAACACAATGGGTGACACATTTGAGGTGACACTGAGTCGACCATTGAACTGTGAGGAAACATTAAAGAAGGCCAGAGCTGTAAGCAAGGTTATTGACTAAGTGTATGCAATATATTTTGGTAAGCAGGAGCTATATAAAGGGCAAACACATAAGAGTCTGGAATAAACACATTTAAAAAGTTGACAGTGCCTCCCTGAAATGGAAGGGATGGCATGTAAATACGCAAGCATACACCTCAGGACACAACAGTGCTCTCTGGGAGCTTGCAGGAGTCTGGTCAAGCCTTAAAGGATGCTTTTCAAGACAGGAGCTGAGAGTAAGAAGTAGAAAAGAGAATCATAGAATCATTAAGTTTGGAAAAGACCTTTAAGATCATCAAGCTCAACTGTCAAAATTGGTCATCAAGTCCAACCATCAAAATCAGGATTACAGAAGAGGTGGCAAAACATGCAGGCTTCTGTTGTGTGGTAAGGGGCCCGGTGGGTCAGGGACAGAGGTGACAAAAATGCCATTTGAGTGAATGCAGAAGACAGATGATGAATGTGTTTCCGCCTGCTCCTTTTTCTAGTGGAAGCACCCCTGTTTTTTAAGTCTATCTTTGAGAGTTAGGATAGTATTGATTTTGGTTTTTTCTGTAATAACGATGCACAGAGTTGAAAACAAAGGTGCAGTCTTGATAAACCCTGAGGACTGAAATAAACTGCTGGGAATGGTTAGAAGTGGATTCCTCTAGACTCAGGAACTTGACCAAGGATCTATCTACAACTGCTCCCCATGGAAGATGGTAGTGAAAGGAACTGGCAAGACAGAGGCGTTTTTCAGCACATTTCATCTTATTGTGACAGAATGGAGAAAACTCAAAATGGGACTTCTCAAATCCCAAGGCAAGTTGGGAAGATAAATTACAGTTAGTTGCTTCCAATTGCCTGAAAAGATCTGTGTGCTCTGAACTTTCTTATGAGTTTGAACAGACAGTTTCCTGCTTTTAGATGTGATATATGTTACTGGAATCCCTCCAAATGACAGAGGGTTGCAGTGGGCAGTAGAGAACACAGGCATGCCACTGTGATTTAGGAATAACTTTCTGGCAGTGTTGGGAGCAAGCTCAGAGGTGTTTGGATTAGGTCCCATTTGTCAGTGAGAGCGTGGCATCTCCTATGGTCATGACTTCTTATTTAAAGAAGAGTGGAAATCCTGGAAAAGGAGGGCTACCTCACTTGGACTATATCAGCCTGTTACTCTGTGAAATGTCTTTGAAAGTAAAACTTTTCATCAAAAAAGGTGGCGGGAGATGAGAGAGAAGTACTGCACCTGGTATTAGACAAAAAGGCAGTGGCAGTTTTGTGACCTCAGTCCATGACTTCCAGCTGGGCTATCGGGATTTGTAACGAATGCTTCTCACCACCAGCCAGGTTTTGCTTTTTTCCTGCTTATATCTACCACTATCCAACCTTTTATTGCAGCCATTCATCATTCACAGAAAGACCGGGTGATGATATTAAGGTTGTGGGATGTGTCATTTGTATTAAAGCTTCCTCTCCCTTCTTTTCACCCTCTCCTTGCCTGTTCTCCTGCCTACACTCCATTCCTATTGAGTTTTGCCCCCCTCTCCAGAGTCATCCCTTGGCCCAGCTCATAAATGATTGCTTTAATAATATTACAGCCCCTCCATTTTCATGTGTGAATGGCACAAGTGACACGTCGCTTGTAACCGGAGCAGGAAGAGATTTCTATTTTCGCCCTTTAAAAGGCTGCAGAAAATACAGAGAATAGGATCCTCCCTGTCTTGTACTGACCCCAGTTTATTGCTGCACAGTAGTGTCAGACACAGCCCATTTGAGGGAAAGCTTTACCAGCCAGACCTGGTCATTGTTTTTCCTTCTCTGCATTTATTCAAGGTGCAGAGCTGTTTATATGCCACAGAGATGGGAACTGAAGAAAAACAGTAGATGTAGAATTTACCAGCTGTTTAAGTCTCATTGTTACCTTCTGTATCGATCAAATCTGTTGGCTCTTAATTGGATATTGGCTGTTGTGAGGCAAATAAGGCAAGCTGTCAGAGAGGGGAGGGATGGGGCGCGGGCTTTATCTTAATGGTATGTTGATCATGACTAGTCTATAAAAGCCAGTGGGAGAGGAGTTCATTAAACCAGCCTGCAATTGCTTTAAAAAAATACGCTCTGAGTCAAGATGATTAATCCTGTATGTGACACTGCAATGAGAGAAAATCTGCATTGTTGCTCTGGTAGTAACAACACCAAAGCTTGAAATAGGCAGATGCATGAAACAAATTCACTAGGTACAGTGATTTGTTTGGTCTGTGAGCCTTAGCTAACCCTAACCAACATTTGAGGGGTTTTTTTTCTGCTTTGTTTTGTTTATTTTTTTCTCTTTTTTTCTTCCCCCCCCCTTGGTGTTGTGTTTTGTTTTTGTGTCTCCATGCTTCTCTGGCAGGCTCATTGAAAATGTGTGCTTGCCCCATGCCCATGTCTTTCATCTGGGCTGGGGAATCCTTGTAGAAATGGCCTCAGTGAAAAGGGATAATTGAACTACCTGACAGTGAAATACACAAAATACTTTAGAAAACGCTTTTATGTCATAAATTATAATAATCAGGGAGTGTGAAGAGAGAGGGAAAGCTTATCAACTACACTGGTGTGAGCTACCCATTACAAAAATGGAAGCTATCAGGAAGTCTGTAGTATATTTTAATTTCTTTCCTAGCCATATTTTAGGCTGTGTATTCACTATGTTGCAATAACTGTCAGGCACAGTCCATAAGTGTCTCTGGATCAGGCCTGTCATGAATCAGGATGGAGATTACTGGAATGGGTTCACTTTTATGAAGGTCCCACATAGCTGTGACTTGTCGAAAAACCATTCAAGGGGGCAATAAACAAAGTTTATTTCAAATTATCTCAGTGTTATGTGTTTGTTATCATAATTATTTTTTGACAGTTCTGAACTGGCTCTTAAAAATTTATGATATGGTTAAAGGTTTGTGCAGTTTGAAAAATTAGCTTTAGGGCAGCCACCTGAAGACTTCTTATATACTACTGTGCCATGAACTGTCAGGGAAAGGGAGCACAGTCCTGTGGAAGGCAGGAAAGCTGCAGAAACTGCCTGGTTATTAGCTGATAGAGGAAGGAAAAGGCCTGTAAGTCTGGAATGCAATGAGAATATGAGATTGAATGCAGAGTTTTCACTTGAGAGCATTAGGCAGTTCCTTGCTCGAGCAACTGGATCGAGGCTGTACTACCTTCCCTTGCTTGTGAGCCTGAGTCATTTAACATCTCAGTCCTTTTACTCCTCTTCCTATAAAAATTAGAAGAGTGATCCAGGGCAGTAGACACCGATATTTTTGCTTCAGTTGCTCTTTCTGGATGTATGGGGAAACTGAAGGTGATCACTAGTTTTTCTCTAGGTGTTTTATGACTGTGGTAGAAAGGGCTATAAATGTACAGCATTGCAAACAGTATAAAAAGAAAATCCTGATTTTTGCCTGAAAGAATGAGAAGTCCAGCAGGGTTCTATATAGTATATGAAACAAAACTGGCGGAAAGGGAGAAAAAGGGTTATAGAATCTAGAAATCTGAATCCTTTTTTTTTTTTTGGTCTAAGTTTTAAATGCAATAGGATAGAAGTTATTACTTTGGCAGGCACTAGAATAGTACTGTTATTAGTATTTTCTTTTGATTCACTTCTAATATTCCTTACATTATAATACAGTTTGCAGTTTGCATTTTAAAATAAACTGTGGATAATTTTATACCATGAAATTCTGTGTGAAAAATTAGTCCAGAAAGGTGAGCCAGTCAGAGCCATAGCCTGTGGAAGACGGGCATTTAAAAAAAAAAATAAAAATCCTTAGGTAAATGTTTTTCAGATTTGCAGGCACATTTGTTTGGATTTTTTAGTGTGCTTCAGTTATGCAAGAAAATGAACGTGACAGTCCTCAGTTGCTTTGACAAGTATAATTTCAGGAACACTGCCCTATCATTCCACAGATTGGCACCTTCTCTTTCTTTGTTGTAATGCATTTATTCTGGGTTGGCTTTTCTCAGCAAAACTGCCTGTTTGCCAGGAGATTTTACATGTGTACAGAAAGGGACAGTGAGGTGGTGTGGGTTTTTGGGTTTAGTGAGAACAGGAGGTTTGACCTGGTGACTTTGTTTTTGAAATCAGTAAGTATTTCTTCCGTTAGGGTAACGGAGAAGTTTGCAGGATATTCAGAATTATATCTCTTCTCTGGGCTTAATCACAGTAGCCGGATTGCAGGCTCCTGAAGTCATTTCCACACCAAACCTTCTCTTAAACATGTGGACTCGAGATTTTTTTCGGTCCAGTTTGCCATTAGTGGTTTAGTGTTCAGATTTTCTATTAGCTTTTGAAATAGCAACTAAAATTTGAACAAAGGTTGGAGTTTGGATCTAGGTTCATCACTGTCTGTAATGGGCAGGTCACAATAAGGCATGAGCAGCTGCGAGCAAGAGATGACAATGACAGGGACCCTTGTCTTGTTGAGGATGCCTGCAGGGAATTGAACCTCGGGCTCTGCTTAGGAACTGCACCTTTGCAGGGACATCTTTGCTCTTTCTTGGGGACCATGTAACTTCACTTTGTGAAAGGGACTCCACAACTGTGGAGTCTGTACTGTAATATATAGGAGTCAGGAGCAGCTGAGTGCCAAGGAGAGATTTCAAGGAAGTCTATGGATAGATCACAGGTGACAAAATGACACAACCCTGTTGCCAGCAGTACATCCTCTTCTCAGGACCTGGGGAGAGCTGTACATGCAGTCCAAAGGTTTGGCTTGTCACGGTGATATTGTTCTGCTGGTTTCTATCCACTGATGACTGCTTCCAGCATAAATAAGATCTCAGTTCCTAACTTAAATAGTGGGTGGAGGATGTGCACGTGTATGTTGGTACGTGTGTTTGTGTGAGCAAGTTTGGTGAGAGCAGAGGAGATAGCAAGTCAGCCAAAGCCCTTCTGGTTTTCCTTTGCGTACTTAATAAAGAAGTTATAAGAGGGCATATTCCTAATTTCTTTTTAACTTCGTAGATCACCTCCAGTAGGCAGATTGTCTTGCAGACCACTTCCCCTCCCCTTGGTGATCAAATAACATTCCTGTGGTGACTACAGCAGTTGCTTACATGGAAAAATAACATTAGGAAAGTATTTAATATATTTTTAGCTGTCTTTAAATGCATTTTAGCAGCTGGAAACAAGGAGAGTTGGTAGCACATGACCTGGAAGCTCTCCATAGACCACCACCAAGTGTGCAGAGAGCCACGGCTGGTAAAGAGACTCCAGGCTGGAAAATATTGGGTGGGGTGGTCACCTGTAACCTGGGCTAGTCACAAGAGGTCAGGCAAAAGGGATAACTTCAACTTTCTTGGAATGTAAGTTATAATGATGTGATAAACCACCACTGTGATTTTAGGTCCTTTCTTTTCACTGATCTGATTCTTGGGAGATTTTATGAAACATTGTTTTGACATGTTTCAAAATACCTGGGATTTTTTCAAAAAGCTTGAGAAGATTTTAGAGGCTTGGAGCAGCAAAATATGACAACTGTGGAGATTAGTGAATAGAATGCAGCTAGAGAGGCAACAAGCTAATAAATATGACTTATTGCATCACTCTGTGACTCAGGAAAATCCTGAAATTCTTGCGAAGAGCAAATCTGTCAAACATTAGTGGGAGCTTTCCCCAAGGGAAGACTTTCCCTGAACTGAGAGTTCATTCACTTCTGTAACTGCGTGGTTGCTTAACCAGGGGACGTCCTCTCTTCCCTGGCCCTGCTCCATTCCCAACACAGAACCACTATGCAGCACCCTGATGTTGGGCTCCCCCACCACCCAGCCCACAGCAAGTATGTTCATATTTCTGGGAAGAATACCAGCAGGTGGAACTTTAGTAGTATTTTTACTGTTGCTGGTATAGTGAATGTAGAGAGCATGATAATTGATTATCTGGGACAACAGAAAGGCACAGGAACTAAAATTTCAAGGATTAGGGTCTCCCTGAGGATTTCCTTCGAGTTTCAGTGAAGGGAGAGATAACCTTTGTGGTGGAAACGGAAACACAGCTTCCAGTTCCCATCTGCAGCCAGCCTCTGGAGACAATAGTATTAAGGGTGATGTGAACTACCTCTGTTCATCGCTGTGGGACAGGAGCCTTGACGCAGTTATTTGCACTTCTATAGCAACAGTATTCAACTCCTTGCAGCTTATTTTTTGTCCTACCAGAGACATTCAACTAATGCCTGCCTTTAGCGTGTCTAGGGGTAACGGTCTCATGTTTCATCTGTTTTAAAGGACATTTATGGAAAGTAGGTGGCAATTTTATCCTGAGTAAGCAGGCTAATATTCTGTCACTTTGCATTACTCAAGTGACTGTAGTTCTTATAAAATGGATGTTAGGTTTTTTTGGTGAAGTGGCATTAAAGTTTTGTGGACTAAGCAGTAGGATTTCATTGCACATGCATTGTCCTATTTTAGTGGAAGCTTTGCATTAAAAAGTTCCATCTTAATAAATTATTTGGTTCAACCTGCCTTGTGACTTATCCTGAGATCCTGCCCTTAATATTAAAATGTAAGCACAGATTTCCTCTCCCAAGGCTAAAGCGGCGTAAAAAGACTTACACTGAAGCTCAGAAATTCTATGTCTGGATCAAGATAATTTTTCTCTGAGAATAAGGAGAAACAAATATCCACACACTTTGGAGAGAAGGGAATTCTGCTGTAGATTGTTCTTCCTCGGTTGTGTTAAAAAAAGGAATCTTGACTGAATATATAGTTTGTTTCCAAACTATTGGCATCTTTCACAAATGTAGGCTGGCTGGCTTACGAACAAATAGCACAGTTTCTGTAGCCAAAGATAGTTGTCATCATGCACTTATTAATGAGTACACGTATCTCTGAACATCAAATGCTGTCCTATTTTCAGAGGTCCTTTCAGATCCTGTTTTCTGTTCTTTTTTTTTAAATTTTTTTTTCCCCTTAACCTCCTGCCATTTTCTTTCAAAGCTCAGTGGTGGAAAGCAGAGAAGAAAGGGACCTAGCGGAGGAGATGTTCTCATCTGTCCAGCTTCCCCACATCAGGAGCTACTCAGTGTATGTCATTCTTGGCAGATGTTTGCCTAATCTGCTCTTAAAAAACTCCAGTGATGGGGCTTTGACAGTCTCCTTAGGCAATCTGCTCTGGCGCTTTGCTATACCTGTCATTAAGAAGGGTTTCTTGATATCTAACCTGCAATTAAAGGCCATGATTTCCATTGCAACCCATCATCAGGCTGACCTTACAGCCAAACCAGCTCCACCAAGTCAGCTGCAGTTTCCTCACTAGATCTTCCTTGCCCACGCTGCTTCTTGGGCAACGTGCTCTGTTCTGGCTGTAGTAGCTGAGGTGGTGTGTGTGCCTCTGCTTTCGTAAGTGTTCATCCTAGTGTCCCAGGGGCTGGCAATGGGCCGGCTTCCTTCCCAGATCCCATGCAGCTGACAGGAAGGCGGCTGCCTGTCAGCAGAGGGTATTGAATTAGGAGATTCAGTAAATCCCGGGAGAGGCATTGCTACTGTGAAGTTGCAGCAGTTTTGCACTGATAAAACTAGCAGCTCTAACCACGGCTCCAGCCCTCAGAACATGAGCTGAAGCCTTTTTTGTCCTGAAACAAAATGTGCTGTGAGAGCAGTTGTATTATGTATTACATATATACAATCAATCACATCTAGCAGTTTGGACATACATTTTTTGATAAGAGCATTTCTATAATGATTTTAGCAGTTTTAAAGCATTTTAAAAAATTGGAGCGATCACAGATTTGGCTTGTTTTTTTTTTTTGCAGTTGCCTCCTCTTAAACAATAGCATCCCATGGCAGCCAAGCCTGATGGCAAAGCTGTAGATGCCAGCCTGCTGTGAATGAGCTTCAGATGCTGGGGAACTGAGGCAGTCATGATTGAGAGTAGGTCAGTGTAGGCACAGGCATATCACAATATTACCATTGTGAGATAAACTCCAAGCCAGTTTTTTAATACACTTAGAACAGTGCTGAACATTGTAGAAGTGCTTTCTTCTGAAACTTGTTTACAATTGGAAGATGGTAGTAATGAATTAATGTAAAGCAACTGAAGAATTTTCTCTGACTGCCCAGAATAGGTGTTTTTTACAATGGAAACTAGCTAGATAAATTAGGTGTATTTCTGCTGTCTGAGTAAATTATAGCAGCATGTAGCTAAACAGGTTTTGACACTAGGAAATATTAGTTACATCCAAAATAAATAAAGTAAGGTTTGGATCAGTAGGAACAGGGGCATGTTGCCATCAGCAGGGGTGAATAACCTTTGTGTAACTGGCAATTTTGGTAAGCGGGTCAAAGTCAGTGGGGTTTGTCTGTGTAGTTTGACACATGCACTAGAAACACCCTGATATCCATTTCATTTTACAAGGTGTGTGCGTGCACCAAGATAATGCTCCAGAGGGTCACTGGCAGGGTACAATGTGTTGGCTGTCACGTGCACAATGTCTAGCATGGTGCCAAGATAGAATTTCAGGGGTCTGGGAGCACCAACAGCATTTGGAGCCCTACACAACACCTGTGCCCCACCAATATCTCCCTAGCTGTCCATTACTTAGCATCCCATTGGCATCCGTGATCCCAAGCTGACAGGTCTGTTTCTATTTGGGCAAGGCATGTTAAGGCATTCATCCCCCAGTTGTCTTCTAGATGACCTGGAAGAGCTTCAGCGAGTTACCCGTATTCCTTCTGAAGGAAAGGACAAAGTTCGTTTTCAAAATGAGAATTTGGGGGTTTTTTTAATAAAACACAGTCAAATTTGGATTTTGTATTCTATACAGCATGGAGGTAGATTTATTGTGTAAGAGAGGTTTCAGTTTCAAACTAATAATTAGAAGAACACCTTTAAACCTTTGTCAATATAAAAGTGATTTCAGGTGCTCAGGAATCCTCTGCCTCTTTCTTGTGGTTTTAAAGAAAAATTTTAAACATTTTCCAACCTGCAACCAATGAGGGCAGTGAGAGAAAATACCTATAAGCTGCTAGGAAACATACAGAATAAACCGATAAAGTCTCCCACTTCCTGCTTCTTGTAATAATCGTCAGTTGTGGGTGCCTCTCAAAATACACTTTTTGACAAATTTTGCACTGTCAAAAATTGTATTTTCTATTGGGCAGACTGTGTTTGTGCCCATGGCTGAGAAGCAGGGGTCTGAGTCAAAGCCTGCTGGAGTCAAGGGGCTTTCACTGAGGTGCAGACCCTTCATGTTTTCCTAAAAATCAACAGTGCTGTTAGCCCATGTCTCCCCTTTCCCACCCCATCTCCTCAGGGAGAGGCAGAAGCCTGTTTGAAGACAAACAAGTCACAGAACCTACAAGGTGTAAATATCTTTCATAAATGCCAACACTGAAAAGCCTGGGCGCCGGGTGTGTGACACACGACGACAGGCAGTTCACGCTGAGCGAGGGACGAACAATATGCCAGCACTGCCACAACCAGCGAGGTGTGCCTGGATTGCACCTGGGCATCCCTGGACCCCGTGCCCCCTCCCACCCCGGGAACACACATATGGGATAGCAGGAGGGATAGGGAGCAGTACTGCCTGCTCCTCACCCCGTTGCCTCTGCCTGCTCCCCTTGTCCCTGATCTGGTCATGCTGCCTTTGCCCTCCTCCTCTCCCCGGCTTCTTTGGGCAGGGGCTGATTTAAATAGGTTGGCAGGGAGCCAGGAGCTCATCATTTTAATGCAGTGTAAAATAGAATGTGCATAATTATATGCAAGCCATATGTGAGGGAGACAGCTCAGCTGTGAATTTAGGGAGGCTGTGAGAGGGAGAGAGCGAACAGTCAGGAATCAGATGAGATGGAGCGGAACGGAGTGCAAGTGTCACTCAAATGAACAGTGTAATGAGCGTATTGCTGACACTCCTCCTTTCACCTGCTTCTCCCTTTTGCTTTAACTCAAAAGCAGAAAACGCTCTAGATGAGAAGGGGAAAAATACTATATGCAAGCAGGATTGCTAATGGGCTCTGGTAATGTCTCCATTTAAACTTCAACTTTCTTAATAACAGCGTAGTTCCAAATAACCAGTAACTTTTAATGCGTCTTTGTCATTAAATATTTTGATCGCATGGGACTGAAGGATCATTGTTCTCTCTAAATGGTTGCTCCTTTCAAAGCTTCACTTAAACATGGAGGGGGAATCAATTTATTTATAATAGTGTTACATGTAAATTATGAGTATGAAAACTTTTTTTTTTTGGCTTTGCTGTTAAACTAAAAATACAAGTACATTACCTAAGGATCGCTTAAGCATGTCAAAAAGTTTAAACGAATACATATGTAATGTAATCCTGGAAAATGCAATGGAGTAAATTGAAACCCTGAATTACTCAGTTTCCAGCTCAAATATTTCATTTTGGGTTTGTCTTTTGTTGTTTTAATTATTACACCGCAATGAATTTGCATGTTCAACCTAAGCTATGTAAGAAAACAGCATCCCAAGTTCTCATATCTAAAAGGTGTACTGAGTATTTAAAGAAACTTTTTAATAATGTTGTATTTTGGGATTCCCGTCTGTTTTAATGATCTGAGCTGTTATGCTTTTAGCTTTTTTTTTCCTTCCATTATTTGTAAGTCCCTAAATAGGCCATTATATTTCCCTTCAGGCTAGAGATGAAGATGGACATGCTGAAAATTTTCCCCAGCAGCACTATGCTAAGGAAACTCCAAGACTTGCCTTCAAGAATAACTGCGAACTACTTGTAAGAATAACATACTTACAACAAGTCTAGATTGTTACTTTAGCACAGTGAAAACCGTTTTTTTAAAAGGCTTTTGTTCATTATGACATACATTATGAAATATGATAGGTTTTTTTTTTCCTGTTTAGCATTCTAATGCTAGTTCTGCTATCCGTGAACAGTTTAAAATCTCAAATTGCTTGAAAAATCTCATATATTTGATGTCAGCACGTGAATGGCCTTGTTATACTACCTTGTCTTGTACTGGTAAAACAGGGAGAGCCATGCAGGGAGTGGCTGCTGATGCACGAAAAGCCCCTCCTCCCCCCTGAACTGCCCCAAAACTCACTCTCCCATCCACCTTTTAGCTTTGTCTTGTTTTGGGGTGGCAGTGCTGCATTTTGTTCTGCTGGCAGGCAGTCCTCCCTTTAGCACTCACCTATTCCACCCCTTCATAGCTGCATGCCATCCGGAGCATCCTCTCCTCTCCACTCGTCTCGTGTCTATTCCTCTCCTCTCCACTCCTCTTCTGCTGTGGGGAAAGAGTGAAAGCTAGGAAAGCTTACATACGGGGAGCCTGAAGTATTTACAAGCCATAAGAGAGATGATATCAGCTGTGAAAGAATCTCTGTTCTAAGGCAGGGTTAATTTGCTGTTCATTTTAGCATTTGCAGCTAGGCAAGATTAAAAGCAAGCAGGAATGCCTATTATATTTCTGTTAAATGAATCTTTTGGGACCTAATGTTCTTGATTAGCTTGTGAAAATGAGTGCTCCATGATGAGTTTTTCTGTTTGCCTAAAGTAAACAGAGGATGAATTGTAATACATTTAAAAGAGATTCATGCGTGGTTTTCGAAAAGGGAGTTTTAGATAAGTAGATAGATCTCTCCCTTGCATTCACCTTTCTTCTGGTCTGTACTTAAGTAAAATCTATCATTTGGCTAAATGGAAGTGTTTGTGGAGAGTCGGGACATGAAGTTAGACTTTGAAACAACAACAATACTTGTTTTTTTTCTCATTGTAACTACAGAAGAGACAGGTGGCAGTGGAGGAGCATGCTGTGTTTTATCTGCATTAAAGCCCATACCTGCCTCTCCTGTAGAGGATGCAAGGACAAGTGCTAATCTTGGTGTCCCAGGTGCAACAGGCATTGAAAGTTGAGCTGTTAAGCTGACCTAACCAGGTGCTGAAGTTGGCCCCCAGGTTCAGTCAGCTGATCAGAGAAGGCCACACTTGAGGCAGCAGCCAAGGGATGGTGGCCAGTCTCCACTCCCAGCACTGGCCAAAGGGTAAAGCATCTTGGCCACACCTGCATTAGTGGGCCCACAGGCTCTCCTACCCCACAAGTGTCCCCTGTGCTGAGCCAACCCCTAGTTAGGTAAAGACAATGCTTTTTAGAGCCACAGGTGTCACTCAGAAGGGTCAGTTTGTCCCCAGTACCCAGCCAAAAACAATGTGACACGTAAGATCTGGTCTTGATTCCTGTTAAACCCTTTGCAAAGTTCCTGGTGATTTCAGAAGAAGCAGTGTTACATCCTAAGGGGAGAAAACTAGACAAACACAAAAAGTGATTTCCCTAGTGTACTCATAATTCTTGTGCCAAATAAATGAAACTGTTTCTTCAAGGCCAGGCTTAATTACTGTGACACCAGTCAAATCAGGCCTGAAGAACCTAGAGCTGGGAGACAACTTGGTATAAAATAAGTCATGTATTATTTCCATTGAAAATCTGCTTTGTTTTTAGTGCAAGCAATCCGTGAACCAATTAACCTACTTCATGCTATTAAAAGCAAGCATTCTTTTAATGCCCAGTTGCTTATTCCTCTATTAATATACATTTAAGTTTTTGCTATGTTATATCTCCCCTGTACCTGGCAAAAGCTCAAGTCATCAAAGTTAATCTTTCATGTGCTTTTTTGGACAAGTTTCAGTTCTTGTTTAAGGAAGTAATAAAAGCAATTTGTTATAGTTTTATTTTTCCTATGCTATTGGAAACAAAATTGTCAGGGGTGTAATCTGTACTCAATTTGTGTGTGAAAAAGAAACAGTAGACAAATAATATGTACCTCTACTATCCTTAAAGGTGTATTTTAGGTACTTGCAGTGAAAATACGATGTTGAGCGTAAGTTGGGGTGGTGGGGGAACTAATGTTATTCGTTGACGTTGCTATGTGTTTCACAGAGAGGTAGTGGTATTCCTTCTATATTTTTGCTTTTTGGGAAGCAATGCTGTATTAAAATGTGCTTAAGTGTAAAGCAAATTTCACCAGAACTGGCCATTAACATACCATCTTTCTCTTAAAGACTAGTCAGTATTCCTGGGGAGAGGAGAAAAAAAAATCACGTGAAAGAAAGGAGTGGGAACACCTGACCCTCTAAAAAAACATTTTCCCAATGGTGAAAACTTACCCAGAATCTAACTGCACAGGCCATATGCTGGCAAGTGAAAAACTGAGATTTTTTAAATGAAAGAAAAACTGAAACTTGTTTGTGCTTTTGAGAATCAGGAAATCCTTGGAGTTTTCTGAGTGCAGTTAAGAGTAAGAAGTGTAATAGCCTGTCAGGTGAAATTGGAGGCTTTGGCTTAAAAGTGCTTTCTTTGCTTTAGAGTTCAGCTGCCATTTTCCAGTGAGGTTTGTTTCAGCAAGTGCAGGCTCTTCTGTTTGGGAAATGCTCATGCTGGGAAAGTTCTGTCAGGCAGGATCCAGGGGCTGAATTGCTGCTGCTGGGTCTGCATGCCAGGGCTCTCTCTCAAGAGTTGCGCTACACTGACTGAATCTTAACATCGCAGGCCACAGGCACACAGAGCAAACTTTAGCTCCTCAATACTTCGAGAGATTTTAAAGCATAGTAACACTGATTATTAAAAAAGTAACACAGAATATTACAAAGGCAACATAGAGTATTACAAATTGTATGCTTTCTTCATTTCTTACTCCTCAGAAGAGATCATTTGGATGGTGGGGTACAACTCAGCTATTCTGTTTGTTTGGGATTTTTTCTTTTTCAAAGGAGAACAAGTTTGATAGAAAATAAGAGGAAGAAAGGTCTAATTTAGGCAGAAGAAACCCCTGAAATACTTACAGTAGTTCTGCTCCATAAGAAAAGCAGTGACAATTAAGTATTTTGGTTGGTATAGAAAGCCATTATGCAGTTACAGGATTAAGATAGGATATTCATTTCCTATGCTAAATCCAGATATGTTTTGCCCTGGCATTTGTTGTAGGGCACAAAACCCAAAGTGGTTAAGAGGCTCCAATCAATGAGTACATCAAATCTTCCTTTTGTACTTTTCAGTATTTTTGAGAATCGTTTTCCTAAGTTTAACTATCCATGATAAGTATTGAGAACTACATAAAAGAAATCTATTTTTAAGAAGCCAGATCAGCACGCTGTCTTGGCCAGCCATCCAGTCTTCTCCCATAGATGCTGCCTCAGGATTTGAATTTCTTATTCCATGAGTGGCTGGAAGCTTTTCTTTCAGGCACATCTCTTTGTTTCCAGAAGGAAAAGGCAGAATTTAGTCCCCCCTGTAAGCTGATTGTCAAGGAGCGGTACAGTCCAGCTAATTGTGGATGTGGGGAGAAAGATGGGATTAACTGTGGAGAAAGGGGAGGCTGGAGTGAAAAGGCCAGAGAGAAGGCCACAGCCTCAGCTCTAGCCGGATGAAATTCCTGAGCCATTGCCTAGAGAAAGGAAAAATCCATTTGGCATCTACCCAGGTTAGTCAGGGTAGGAAGAGTCATGCTTGGTTGCCTTTTAACAAAAGTGGGAAAGAAAAACCTACAGTTTGTGCTTCCTCCCCCCATTTACTCAGAATATCAAGTCAAGGTTTCAGATTGGCATGCTGCTGTATGAGATAAGGAGGGTTTGATGAGTTAAGGAAATTAAACACCAGGTTGCTTTCCAGATCATTTGTTTATGGAGATGATGTGAGTACCACCCACCGCTATGGGATTATACGTAAAGCAAACAAATAACCAAAGAAAACATAAACACGCTGAAAAAAAATTCTTTTCCAGTCCCACACCTAGTGGTGATCCATGGTTTTCCTGCAATCAAATCATGGTATTCTCCCCTTTGAAATCAAAAAGTCTGCTCCTAGTCGTTCTGCTCTAAAAGCATACATTTTTGAGTGCAGTATGCGATGAATTATAAGTTAGTCCTGGTGATTGGAAGCTATTGTGTAAAAGACACAAAATAAAACAAGCTTGCTGTTGGATTTAATGCAAACTCACCTACAGCCAGTTATCTTTAATCATTGACAAAAAGAGGCAGAGAGAGCTCTGAAAGCACCTCTACAACTGAAACATGAAATGCAAAATGTTCTTCTATGAGCTAAAGGCCTCTGGGGAGGCTATGGCAAAGCTGAGATGAGCCAGAGCTACAGCTAATGCTTTTCTTGAAGTTGCGTTGCTCTGCTCTGCTGTTCCAGCACTAGAGGCATGGTCAGAAAAAATGGCACATGTGGGGCATCCAGACAGGGGCAGCAAGGATGCAGGTGGGTTAACTTCAGAACTATAGTACTGGAATGTGGGAAAGATTTCATACCTGCTACAATGATATTAAAAAGCACTGAGAATATTTGTCATGAGGCCAATAGGTTTTGCAGTTGTAGTCAAATTAAATGTAAAAAGGTATATTGGTATCCTTTGAAGGCCATGAGAGTTTTGGTTTCAGAAAATGAGGCTTGAATTCTTTTTTGTAAGGTAACTGACCTTATTCCTGTGCCCTAGGGTCAAACCCCCTCCCTGTTAGTGCTTCAGCAATAAAAGAAAATACCTCTCAGTCCATTTATAATCACAGTGCCTTCAAAGGAGGACTGGATTAGGGAGAGAGAGCTTTGCTCATCCCCTCTCTTGCCTTTCCACTCTTTTTGTTTCCCTTGCTGTCTCCTTATTCCTAGCAGAGTGGAGAGTGAAAGCAAATGCACTTCCACTTGTACTGTCCCTGGCTCTTCCTTCCCCCTGTTAGCTGCAAAGTGGCAGAGAGAGAGGGAGAGCACTTCCTTCATCCTGGCCCCAGCCTGGGGATGTGCAGAGCTTTTGGCCAGAAAGTTGGAGTGGGAATGTCACCCAACAGTTCTGAGGAATGTAGGGTCACATCTAGCCTTTTAGGTACTAATCTTGTAGTCAGTAGGTGATTTTGCCACCTCAGAGAGGCAGGAGAGTAGAGAGGGAAGAGACCTGTGACACCTTGCGGAGTTCTAGATCATAGCCTGATGAGAGTTTAAAACTTCCACAGCCATACTTAATGCAGTTTCAGCATCACTCAATATTTGCTGCATCTCACTGCTGGTACGTTTTTTTGGTATTTTTCTGACGGATTTCATTAGTTCCTTGCTCAGTTTGCTGCCACAGTCAGTTGCACTGTGGCATGTGCAGTGATTCCAGCAGATGACTGTGCAAAACCCATAACAGCCATTGGAGAGGCCACCGTTGGCTTCAGGGACTTTGGACGAGGCGCAGAGAGCTGTCGGAATGGCGGTTATGGCCCTGGAACAAAAATATGGAGAAAAGCAATTGTAGCAGTGAATTGATACTGATGTTCTTAAAACCTCAGTAATCTTGGCCACATGAAATTTAACCTTCCTTGTGACTGAAATAACAGTGACACTTGTTGGTTATATGGTAGACTAATCGCCTGTAACGTTTCATTTTCAAAAACTAAATTGTCCATGAGCTAGAGCAGAACATTTAAAAAGAACCTCCCCAAAACCCCACTAAAAAACTTACATTCTGTTTCTTTTCAAGTAAGAGCAACAAACCAGGCAAAATTATTCTATAGGGTTTTTTGTCCTTAATTGCTGCCAGGCTGAACGAAGGCCTATATGGTGTTCATCTTATGCACGTTCCTAAAAACTATTGAAGTCCATAGGCTTCAGTGAATGCGCTAAGAAAATGCAGCACTCAGCCCACGGGCAGAATTGCAGTCCTGTGGGGAGAGGGAAGCCCTTACACTTGCCTCCAGCTGACCCTCTCTGCCTGCTGCTTGCTGGCACAGGTAGGCACCCATGGGGTATTGGCTTCCTTGGCATCTGTGCCCTGATCAGCATCTCGCTGGGATAACACAGGGCCACAGAGCTGCAGCCTGCCAGCTGCCCCATGATATGCTCTCCACAGGAAGTGGTGGTCTCTATGCCTGTCTGCACAGATCTGTTTACTAGTTTGGATCAAAAGCAGCCACTGTCTTGCCTGGCACCCAGGCCGTGTCTTTCTTGCCTTGCTTTTTAATGATAAGTTTTTCTATCCCATAATGGAAATGAAGGCCGTTGCTCACGTTATGGCAGCATGGGCTGGGCCTGGGAGATTTGGGTCCTGTTCCTGGGGCCGCAGGAGAAAATCTTGGGGGTCTTGAGAGATTTCCTTGGTCTTTCAGGCCTTCCTTTCTCTTTCTTGCCATCTTGGACCACCATGCTGCTAAAGTAATATCCTTTTTTTTCTTGACTTACACCATGTGTAGGACTCCACAACCTCTGATCCAGTGAAATCAAGCCCAGTGAAATCAATAGGATCCCGCCTGTTAACTTTAGGTGGGCCCTGATTGACACCCTGTGTTCTGTAGACAAAAAAACCCAAATGACTGCTTTGAGATATCTTCCTCCTCTCTGACTAAAAATTGCAGTAGGCCAGCTAACAGCTAATTTAAAGGTAGAGGACATGATCTTTATTAATAATATCTAAGCTGAAGGCTGCAATCAGAGACCAGTTGTAGGAACTAAAAGAAAACAAAACCTTGTCATAGCAAGCCTGAGACAGCAGCTCTACTGGAAATAAGACCCAAACCTCGCTCCTTTTATACTTGGGATTAGCAAGTGACCATGACCCATAGCATTAAGGAGGGTGAGGGATTCCCCATGCCTCTCACAGAGGGATTGCCATTCACCCTTGAGAGCAGCAAGGAGTCTCTGCCAGTTCCCAGGAATGCATTAAGTATAAGGTATAAAATGCACAGGAGCATGGGGAGCAGGAATAGGAAGGGAAGGAAGGCAATAAAAGGAACAAAGCTTCCCCATGGCCTGGGCTGCAGCTTCCTGCACAAGGAGGCTGGTCCCAGCAGTAGCTCTACATAATCCCCGCGTTTTCGGTCCAATGAACCGAATTAAGGAAGATGATCAGGGACCTAAAGAGGTGGAATAAAAGGTGTGACAGTGAGAGGGGAAGGCAGCATGGGAAGATGGACAATGGGAATGGAACAGATTTGGGAAAGACCATGGCTACAGACGGCCGGTGTTTGGTCCCCTGGAGCCAAGAGTGAATCATATCCCTGTATCCCACTGCAGCGAGCTACAAATAGCAAGCAACTTTGCCCCAGTGCCTCTGATTTAGCATTTTCCTTCATACCAACACAGGAGCATTATTTTAGGATATGGCACTTGACACTTTGTGAGCACAAGCCTGCCTTTCCTCAGAGGGAGGCATGTTTTTCAATTTTTAACATCACCATTATTATTTTGAAAGAGAGGCAGAATGCGTTTGTTAAAAAGGAAAATAATTAAAATCCCATTACAGCTCTGAATCTGTCATCTTCCTTTCCAGAACAAGCATTAAAATTTTCATTAATAAATCTGCAATTACTGGTGACCTCTGAATAATTTCTCCAACCTTAATTTCTCCTCACTGCAGTGCTGTGTTGTATTACTCTACTTTTACTCTCTGCTTTCCTTACTTGATGTGTTTACTGAAGTTATAATTTTCATATTAAACATGTTCTCATTGAAAAATTTGGGGTTTTTTCAATATTAAAAAAACTGCCACAATCTTTTTATTGACTGCAAATTTAAACATGTAAAAAGTTAAGAAACTGTTAGTTGAAAATGCATTTTTTAGCAGGCTACTTCTTAATAATGATTTCAATAAATTTTAAAGTTAAATAGCCTGGAAAAAAAATGTCAGCCAAGCCATCTCCCCACCCAAACCTCTATAAATCTAAAAGACAAAAAAAAAAAAAAAGGAGATTTGTATCTCTTGGAAAGAAAACCAGTTGTGAATCATGGTTTTGCTTTATGAAACTGGCATTCATAACCAATTTAAATAAAATTCAGACAGTTTTTACAGAATGTTAAAGAATAAAGATATGCCTTGTTCCAAAGGAAGTGAAGTGTGGTGAAATAAAATTTGTCGGATTTCCTTCCATATAAATTGGAAATAAAATTTCCAAAGTCATCACCCAAAGCTATAAATATTTTTTTCTTGGATTCTGGGCAGGAGAGGCGGATGACTCAGTAGGGCTTGTGAGGCATCTGGGAGGAGCCATGCTTTGCACCGCATCTCACCACCACCCTACCTGCAGCACAGAGTTAGGCCATAAAACTGGCTTTGGTCCCCTGGTGCTCAGGTTCTTTTGCCCCTTTGACCCTGGCTCTCAGTCATGCAAAGTGTTAATTTAGAATGGGTCTTGTCAGGTCTGAAAAGATGCCTACGTGAACCAGCATGACTTTCTGTAAGAGTGCAGTTGGCTCATGCCTCATCTTGCTGCATGCATTGTCTTCCCCATTGAAAAGGAAAAGGGTTTGAAGGCTTTGACCCCTTGTAGAACCAACATAGAGCAGTAATAGAGTGGGCTTTTGAAAATCAGGAGCCTGTGCTCTTTTTATTTCTCAGAGTTAAGATCCTTGAGAAGGAGGGTTGGGAATAGCTTGGCCACCATTCAGCTGGACTGCTGGGAGGTTTGGGGTTGCTCTGGGATATTGAGCGTGTGACTCCGTCTCTTTGGGAATCCCTAGAACTCTTCAGGACTTCCAGGAATGACATCCCAAGAAGGCAGATTAGTGCCACACAGTTATCTGAAAGCACACCAAAGAAGATCTGAATGCAAGGGGCACATATCTCACTGCTGTAGCAGACACTTTTTTACATTTCAGCAGTGACGGGTATTATATTGCTTTTGGGATGGGAAGAAAAACCCAAAATATAAATCCTTCATTTTATTATGAAAGTTAATACCAATAATTACTTAAAATCTAATGAATTTCAGTTCTCACTTAATCACTTTTGAGTAGTTCACTTAACTTATTAAAAAGAAACAAGGACATATTCATTTAACAAGCAGCATCAGCCTTGGCCTAGCATCTGCCTACATTCTCTTTTCAATTAATCAATTATAGTCCAATGGTGTGTAATTACACATTAAGAAAGTTATTGGATATCACAGCATGGCTGTCCCAGGGGGCTCATGAATACACTAATATAACACACCTGTAATGACCTGTTCTCAGATCTGCAAATTGCTCCCATTTCTCTCTCTCTCTCTCTGGTTGCTAAATGAAGATGAGAGCAATTACCATTAACTTTTTGAGTCAGATCTAGTCAATGAGAGAGGAAAAAGATCGCTACCAGCATTCATAATAAATCTGTCTGTTGGTACTTGGTGTTTTAACTGTACCAGGCATTGAGCTGAAGGCAGTAAATGTGCATGGGGATTGTACAGGGTTGTGGAGGTCCTGGGGTCATTCTGTCCTGACTACACGCTTCACCTGTAGACAAGAGAAATAGGCAAGCAGGAAAATCTCATCACATCACATCCCGGTGTTCTTTGCCTGCCTTGGTGCAAATCAAACCAAACTCTGGAACTGATCCCTATGCAGTGGCTCTAAGTCTTTGCATAGCAACTAAGCCGTGTTGCTGTTGTGTTGAGGTTTTTTTCGAACGCGAGAAAGAACAAAATTTACTATGTAATGGCAGAAAGGCTTTGGTTGTACGAGAGGGTACAGTCACCAATGCTCTCTTATTAATGCATAACAAATGAAACCAAGGAGAGACTCTTAATCTGCATAATGAAGTCTGACAGATCCTAAATTGTGATTTGCTCAACTAAAGTGTCCAAAAATGCTCCACGGAAGTGAGCTTTTGATGGCTCTGTAAGTCAAATGGGGGATGATATCTATCAGCACTTTAATAAATGTTGTATTGCACAGTGTGATTTCCATGTGCTGTTGTCTCTCACCCTGGGAGGAACCGTGTGTTTTCCTACATGAAGTTTTCTGACTCCTGATTTTATTCGCAGACTAGGGTCTTTCAGGTGGGTGTACATGCAGATCAACGCACAGCAGTATCTTGACCACAGCTTTTTTGCTCAGAGTAATCTGAAATATTCCCATGCTGTACACCTTTCACCAATCTAGCACTAACAATTTCAGTGAAATCTTCATTATGCCTGAGGTGACTTCCATTTTTAAAAAAATCTTGCATGTCTCCAAGTGCTTGATATCCCTCAGGATAACAGGGTAATCCTGTGCAATTCAGGTGATCCAGTGTTGTTCTTAGTTGCATTCACAGTAAGGTGTTTCATTCTGAGCTTCAGCTACGTCCACATTTCACTCTGGTTTTCACCAGTGCCATGTGTCTTCCCAGTTCCGCATCCCCCTTTCGTTTAGGGCACAGTTCAGCTCACATGCCTAGCTGTAGCATCTCAGTATTTGGCATCTGGGCTGGACTCTCTGTAGGTTCCACAGTTAACAGAGTAAAGCAAGCATTTCTAGAGTGTGGTTTACTCAAAATAATTAGGTGTTGATTTAGGATTGGTTAAACCACCCTTAGATGTTCATTTACTAGATTAATACCTCCCTTTAACACCTGCATTTTCAGTACCACAGTCATAGGTTGAACTGCATATTCCTGCATGTGTCTAACTTCAAGTTTGCAGGTAGAGCCATTCAGTTAAAGCAGGGGGACTGCTTATATGCTAGAAGTTAGGTATCTGCTAACTTTATGTTTAGATGTCTGGTCTCCGGGTTTGAAATGGAGGTGCTGTTGCTTAGTTGCCTTTGCATACAATTTGAGTTTAGATTAAAATGTTTGAAGTGAAAAAATGGTATTTCTTATTTAATGTTGTATTATAGTTCAAATAGTGAACAACAGCACCATTGGTATTTGCAGAGAAGTTCATTTATTATGAATCATTTATTATTATCTGACAAAATAGAAGAAAACAGGTTCCAAGATTTACTTATAGCTATTTAAAAACAATTTGATTGCCCAGGCAATGCATAGTAACTGAAGCAAGCAGAGCAGTGCCTGCAGATCCCACAAAGTGATCAGGGTGTGCACGTGCACAATGTTCTCAAATTTTGCTCAATGCACAGCTTTGTTTATGCTTGGGACCAAAATTAAATTCTGTGCTTTTTTTTTCGTTCAGTGCCTGAATGATCAGTTAAAATTGTTTTAAACAGAGAAAGGAACACAGTTATAGTCTAGAGATTTAATATACAGTACAGTATTAAATTGTACAGGCTAGTTAAATGTTGATCCTAAAATACCTGTCAGTTGCCTCTTGAGCTGTGTAGTTTCTATGTATCTGATGGGGAGGAGGGTGGTCTTTCACTCAGTTACAAAAATTTGTTTCTAACTGTGTTCTCTGCAAGAAGCTGTAACTCTTTGCATGTTACTTTCCTAACTGAGCTATAAACTCTGTGTTATACTAATATTCTTTATTATGGGGAATAAACATACTTCTTCTAGACAGGCAGAGGAACAATTGACCACCTGTGGCCTGTCCCAAATGAACTGCACATGCCACTGAAATGAATGTCTCCTTAGTCAAGATGGGAAACAGTCATTTTCTGAGAGGTTTTTTTGTGATTAGGAAGGTAACAAGTGTCAATATATTTCCAGTTTCTAACATCATGGATTCCTGACTGCCAAGGAAAGAAATGCTTGGTGTTCACTTGGTTACTGACCCTCCCTCTGTCTTTGGCATTCAAACAGCAACTTTATTTGTTATGCACATTAAGCAAAGGACCAGATTCTGGCTCAAGCCAGAGATGCCTTTACATCACTCTGGCAATAGAAAGAAGTCTCAAAGGTTGGTGTGCATATAATGTACTCAGGTGTCCCCTTTCAGCTGCCAGAGTGGTGCAAAGGAGTCTCAGAGTGGATAAGAATCTGTCCCAAACATGGGTTTATGTAATGCTGGAAGATAGCGCTGGGACATTGTGTGGTGTACCGTGTTACCAACACGTGCTGAAGGATGCTGGAAACTAAAATATTAAAGAGCTAAGAGATTGACTCCATAGGTAGCAATGGTAAATGCTTCTGTTGTCAGTTATTTTTCCCTTTATATTAATAAATCTCTGGGACAGTATTTCATGTAAAATCACTGGATCCTACAGGATTCAGTCTCTTCTTTAAACTGGAAGCATGGAATGCCATGAGAAAAGCATGTAGGTGAGACTCTTGGGTGTGCATGCACCTGCAGCATGCAGGGCCCCTCCCAGAGTACGTGCCCCAGGAGGAATGGGGTCCTTGGCAGGGGCACGCACTCCTTTACAGGCACAGGGGTTGTGCAAGGCCTGGAAAATGTGTTCAGTTTTATCTTACATGTATCCTATTTCTTCCTTTCCGAGAGATTGCAGGCTGTGTTGATTAAGTGCAGTTCTCCCCGGTGGTTATGCTCGGTGTATTGCCACAGGGCTCTGGGAGTTGCCACTGTGCTGTCATCCTGAGTCACCACATCGCGCTCATTTAATGAGGGGTCATAGCTGATGTGCTTGCACAGTCCAGCAGTCCAGCTTTAGGTCCCTTTTTCCTCCAGCACAAACTAGGGCTGAAACTCTCCCCAGCAGCAAGGCATGGCCAAGGACCAGATGAGTACAAGCTGTCCGAAGTTCAAATGAAATTAGCTCAAGATCACTGTGGTCAGTGAAAGGAAATAACCAGAGGGCCTGGCTGGCTGATGTACTTCCCTGCATAAATGGAGATATTTGTCCACATTGGTTATCAAAATCCTTCTGTGGGGACCTTGCTGAAATCTCAGCTGCCCTAAGTCACCACAGAGCTGCAGTGTGGTGGCTTTTCTCTCCAAGGCCATCCTGGTGAGATGTGTCCCCTTGCTATCCCTGAACTACTGGTGGGAGCTGAGGTGGGGGCTGAGAGGACTGCACAACCTGCTTGGGGGAGCTATAGTACCTTCCTCGCATACTTGAAAAGCAGGCTGTGCTTGCCTCCATGGAATTTACTATAATCCCGCCACTCTTTGCCTCCAACTCAGCTGTGTTAGTCTAAGTGCTGGGAGGAGCCCTCATGTAGATGAGTTTGGCCCAATTTCCCCCCCGTGCTGTTTGAAAAACCTGCTGAAAGCAAATCTGATTAACACAGCAGAGAAAATAGCTCAGCTGTAAAACATTGAGGATTGCCACTCGTGCAGGGATGTTGTGCCTAGAAGGTGAAATGCCTTTTTGAAGGTTTGTGGTCTAATGGGCAGTTTATGGTCTTTGCTGTCTGTTTGTAGGTTCCTAGGTGCTGAGCTAGTAAAATCGGTCTTGGCCTGGGAAATACGCCTTTTATTTTCAGAGCCACTTTTTGGGTGGCAGAGTGACAACATATGGTGCACCAGCACAGCAGGAGTGTTGTGGAGGTATCAGATCCCTGGTGTGCAAAGCCCTGGTCCTGCAGCAAAATCCATCCAGATGAATGCAGATACTCATGCTGGAGAGATGAGCTGCTGTGGTCATTGGAACCTCCCAGTGCTCTCAGGATTCAAAAAGTGCAAAGAGGGCAAATAAGAAATATCCTGGGCCTTGCTGATCCTTCAGGAACTCCATGTAGAGTCTTAGAAGAGAGATTTGGAGAATGCCTGGATTGCAGCTCTTAGAGGAATTCAGAAGTGTTTAGATTTCATGTTTTATGTTTTCTCATTGCTGCTTGTTTCCTGGATGGGATTTGCTCCTTCTCATATCTGTAAATACCAAGTGCCCAAGTGAGCTCTGGGAGTTGCCTGACTCAAGGCAGATCACCCTGAATTTAAGACAGATGCTTCATCTGAATATATATGCAGTGAAAACCTAGAAATAGAAAAGTTCTTTTAGCTCCTCCAGACAGTGCTTTGATTCTAAAGCACATCTGTAACATGCTGCAGGCTGGCACTGGGAGAAGAGAAAATTGCTCACTTTTCTGTAAATGGAGAAACAGTGATTATCACAACCTGGTCTGAGAGAAGCCGCTCTGCAGTGTCCATAGTGTGTGCTGCCTTTTAGACAACCTGTAAGCATAACATAAAGACCTTCAGTGAAGGCGCTGGGGGCATTTTGAAGCTGTACCTGGCTCCTCTCACCTGTAAGCATGACAGAGAAAGAAAACAAGTGAGAGGAGAAGAGAGAGAAAAGGGCACAGCCTTTTGGTGAGGACAGGGAAGTGATTTCAGGTGTTTGTGACACCAGTGAATGTTGTGTACTTAGTATCTTCCTGAGCACGATATACCCTGGAGGGTGGAGAAAACGGTAATAGGTAGAGAGAGATGAGGTGGAGAGATGGAAGATGAAAAATACCTGCAGATGTGGCATACAAATAAATCCAAAGACAACATGACTATTTTTAGCAAAAGTGCAAACAGTGATAGATGCCACCAGGGTGCTGTCACTAAAATTTGTCTATAAGCAACATATTCATATTTAAACAAGTCAGCTTTGCACATTGAAATGAGCAAACACTGTCTCTGTGCTTGTTTGTTTGTTGTGCAGAAGCCATCAGCTTTCGCTCCTTATCCCTTCACCGTGGTGGTGATGCAGAGTCATGATGATGGATTGGCTGTCTAGCTTATCTGCAAGGCCACAAAACATTTATATCTTTTACAGCATGATAGGCTGTTCTCATGCAACAGTGGAAAATAGGAATTTGGGGCTGCCCTTGCAAAAGTACCACCTCCTGCACAACGTTGCCATTCTGGTAAGCTCACTTGGCACAGTTTGTACAGCTAAGTACACCCACTGTGAAACATGACACTGGGATGCACATGAATAAAATCACACAAAATCGGGAGAGGATTGAGCATCAGAGAAGCTTTTGAACGCAGGGGGCAAACCAGCAAGGATGGAGTTCCTGCAGTTTCTCTCCTGCTTAGAGAGGGCCTGTATCAGCTCTGGTATAAGGCCTCCAGCTCCACCAGCCTTATACTTGGCCAATTATCTTATTTAGGTATCTCATATGTATTTAGGTCTTGAAAAAGGTCAACCACAGAGCATGGCTGGGCAGGGTTTTTTTGAAGCTGTAGGACTGGAAGCTTTTCTTCTAGCATCGTTAGAAAATAATTGCCTGTGAATGTCCTGGGACTTGAACCTACATGTTGGAACTTTAACAAAGGAGGGTAGGAAGGTTTAAAACGTTATTGAAACAGCTAATGCTAATGTT
The DNA here is from genome assembly GCA_013396775.1 of Cephalopterus ornatus. Classification (NCBI taxonomy): domain Eukaryota; kingdom Metazoa; phylum Chordata; class Aves; order Passeriformes; family Cotingidae; genus Cephalopterus; species Cephalopterus ornatus. Next base: position 848,043 of record VZRE01014207.1, read on the forward strand.
TCACTTGCCACAGATTCTGAGCAGGGAGCAAGTGGAGCTCACTGGGGAGCAGGGCTGCTGCCCCTCACCTGTCTTGGTACCCTTACACTGGGAGCCTTTCTCCTGAGCTGCTCCTCTTGTGACTGTCCTCAGCACAAACAGGCTTCTCTGTTCAAGGTTCACACAAGCTGGTATGTTTTTGTCAAAAGCTGCAGTGAGGCAGGGATTGTCCCTGTCAGCTGAGCTGTTTTCGCATATGTATATCTGCTATTCTTCCATTTTAAATTGTTTTTGACCTTTGTTTTTGGTTTTCTGCTCCTTGCAATTTTATCCTTAGGTCTCTCTTCCCCTTCTGAATATCTCTCTTTCGCCATTACTATCTTTCCTTTCATTCAGTTTAATGATCTTCTTCCTCAGGTCCATGATAAATCATGTAACTTTTTCTTGTGACCCCACTTGTTTTTAATCTTCCTGTAGTCTTCGGCTTCTAAGCACTGTTAACTGCAGAAAGTCCCCTTCCCTAAATGTTGTAAGGCCTAAATGTTACTAAATTTGATTTTTACCACCTAAACCCCTGTCAGTTACCTGCAATTGCTTACAGCTTGATTTCTCCATATGACCAAACTAGGTGGGTCTCTGAATGCAAGCCCTGAGTTTCTTGTAAGGAAGTTGCCCCAGCGTGTGGTATTAGACCAGTCCTTAATGAAGTGTCTGTTCACTCCTGGGCTCTGTTACAGATATTCTCTGTGACCCTGACCAAGTCACTTTATCTCTCTTTGTCTCTGCTTCTCATTTGTAAAATGGGTATAATTGTGCTTCTGAAGCTTATGTGGAATTGCAGCGATGAATTCCTCCTGCCTTTACCTCATCGCTTTTGTCTGCACAATTGTCAGATGGGATAAAACGCACCAAATCAGAGTTAGCCATGGTTAGCACAAAGCTCCAAGCAGCCGGCCCAGCCAGTCACCAAATCCCAATAACACTGACAGCAGAGAGCCAGCTTTGTTACCTTTTGCATAGCAGTCTTGTGTGCTTTGAGGAGCTTCCTATGCTCTCTGTGAACAGCCAAAAGAGATGTGTCCAAGGCAGGGTGCTCAGGAGTGCACAGTGGTTGTTGCAGGACAAAGGTATGAAATGGCTCCCTTTGAGGGCTTGCTCCACAGGATCCTTAGCAGAAAATGTGGGGCCTTGGAAGGACCAGAAAGAGAGGGAGGGAGGCAAGGGGAATGCTCTATTTATAAAACCCATCTAGTTTTCATGCCTATTGTCCAGCCTCTTTCCCTCACCTTCCCCAGTTTAGTTCTGTGACAATAATGAAATAAAGGAATGCAAGGTAAAGGCATCCTTAAGGCTGTCATTGTTGCCAAGTACTCCTAACAGCACTTTCTCACACACCTGCCTCTGAACGCTAATGTCATTTAATTATTGTGATGTTGCAAATGAAGCTGCCCACACACAAATTCCATATGGATGTAATTATTAGAGGGGGAATGTTAATTAAGCTCACACCAAAAGCAAGTGGTGTATTTTTGATTTGTCATTTGATTTATTGTCATTTACCTCACATGCCTCAGATGGCACCACCTGAGTCAGGAGCACACAACCAGTCCTTTTTATATAAAGCTTGCTCTTATATCTACACTTCACAAGATAGCAGCAACTGACATAAAACATCTGCTTTTAAAATACAACTGGGAGTGTAGTTTTGAAGCATTCTCTCCACCTCAGGTAAGGAACACAAGAGAGGTATGACTTTTGGTAGACAGATACATATCTCCAAAAGAAAGCACTGCATACAATACCATTCACATACAGAACATATGTCAAAAGACCTTCAGTGAAAACCCAGCCTGCAACTAGTTTAGGTGTGTTGGCCAAGTCAGCTAAGAAGACCTGCACCCTTGTGCTTCAGCAGCTACGGCCACATTGTCTGCCTACCATGTAATTACCAGGGCTTTCAATTTTTGGGTATCTCCTAGCATTACATTTTTCCATTTCAGTCAGTCAGCCTTGCATTTTGAGGTGAGGAGTACAATGCTAGTGAGGCATCCTGCCTTGCCGTGCAGTCTTGGACACATTTATCATGTTCTCCTACTCTCCCAACCTGTAAAGAGTCCCTCTTTGAATACTGTGCACTGCTCACTATGCAAGCGACTCATTATCTCAGGCATTTCAAGACTAATTTATAGGACATTTGGTTAATTTGCATAAGCCATCCAGTACACAGAACATGTCTCCACAATAAAGTAATATGCCAAAATCAGGATTTATGTGAAAACACGAATATGGGGGGGGGAGGAATGGGAAAACACACACACCACAATGACATTTTTAGCACTAGTCTCTAAACGAATACCTCTGATGAAAAGTCACAGAATCCTGCCTCTCCACCTACTGTATGTGAAGCTCCCATATAATTTTCTGCTTTGACTCTTGATCATCTTTTTATTAAGTAAGATGGGTTTTGATCCTTAAAACAGCCCTGAAATATGAATACTTGGCACTGTTGGCTTTGTTTAAAAAGGAAACAAAATCCCACAAACTGAATCCAAATTGAGAGCTGCACGTTCAGCTATCGCTGCAAGGAGCCTCGCGCATCCGCTGCTCTGATTATTACCTTGACACTAGAAACAGAAGGGCCTGTAATCCTTGAAACAGCTGACATCTGAAGCACTGATTCTTCCTGTGCTTTGAGTTAGTCGCTCCTTGATCTCCGTGCCTGGCATGCAAGCCTGGCTTTCACTGAAACCTGACCTCATGGTCCCTTCTTCTGCAGCCCTGTTTGTCTTCTGTCATTCAGAAACGTGCAGCTTCTGTCCTTGGGACTCTGAATTAGAGCTGCACAGGTCAAAGGAGCAAACAGGAGAGTTGTCATTATTGGATCCAATGCCTGCTCTTCATTTAGGTGTCCTTGCTTTGGTTTTTTTATATTTTAATAGAATTACAAAATAAGAACATTGCAAGCTATTTTTTAAGCAAACCTTTCCTCTGCAAGGTGACACTGTCTTTCTGTGATCTCCAATGCGTGACCGCTTCATCTACAGGTACAGATGTTTTTGCTCACTTCCTTGAAAGCCAACCTGAGATTTGAAAGTCAAGTTGGTTTCTTTCTTCTGTCCCTAATATGTCTTCTGCCATTATGAGGCCTCTGAAGACCACATTAAGTCCATATTTACCCCTGTGCAATCTAATTAACTTCCAGAATTACTGTGCAGGTGTAACTGAGATCTCAGTTTGAAGGCAGCTTTGCTCCACTTATTATAATTGAAGGAACTGTTTGACCAGCAGCATTTCTGTTAGTAGTAATGCTGTTCGAAAAGGAAATAACTTAGTTTTGGAACTAAGTAGGATTTGTAAGTAAGAATTTGTAGGAACACCAGCTAAAATTGCATAAGTGAATGCATATATGTCTGCTTACTTGTAATTAGAGGCTAACTGGAGCTGCAAATCACACGTATATTAAACATGTAATCCTGATGCCATTCCTACAAATTCATTTCCCACAGCAGAGCTGTGATTTCAAGTGCCTTTTCCAGTGCTTTATTGTTTTGAAGGTTAGAACAGTGTTGGTTCTTCGCTTTGGTGCATCACATGTAGTTCCAGTTAGGTGAAACCCGCTGGGTATTTAATGGTGTGTGCAGCTTGAACCAGAAGCAAGTAGAGGGAGATAATGTGTTATAGGAAGAAAAGGACTCTATGTAGATTTTGATTTTTTTTTTTTTTCTGTTCTAGGGTCTGTTACTCTATATCTATTATTCTAGGCTTTGAGATTAGTATTTTTTAGTCAGACTGTACCACAGGTTACATGGAACTGACAGCATTAGCTTGAAGATAATCATGATGTGCAATATGAGGAAATCATGAGGAACAATATATGCAGTTTTTCATTTCTCTGTCTTCCAAATTTGAATCACTTTTTACTATTGTAAGATGTAAGAAGCACATTCTTTTCCTCTGGGGATTTACAGTTTCTCTTAGTGTTTTGATTACTGCGAATAATTTGATAAAAAACCCCTGTGATGTATAGCATCTAGGTTGGATTTGGTTTTTGACTGATCCCTAATAGCTGAAGTTACTGTATACAACAAAAAACATTTGTAATGCTGTCAGACAGAAACAATCTTTCCTCTGCAATTTGACTCAAATTTGTTATGTGTATAGCTCCGTGAAGTTCACTAGATGTAAATACAGATTAATTATTTAAAAAGTAATAGGAAGGAATGAGCTTCCAAACATGTAGTGTTTAATTATTTAAAACCTGTAATGGAATTTCAACCCTTGTGCATACCTCAGATCTCTCGTTTTGCTTGGACAAGTGCCTGAGGTTAACTGGCATGTCCCCACCTCTGAGTCATATCCCCTCCTACATCACAGGGTGATAAATGTGCCTGGTAGATGTGAAGAACAGTCAATATTCTCAGTCATGTCTAATAGTAAATACACTGTGCTTAACTCCATCTTCCTTTCCCCCAGTACTATATTGCATCCTGCAATAAACCATTCCATATAACATTCCATACAATAAGCTGTGCGCGAATGTCTGTACTGAGTGACAGAGGACCCAATCCTAAAGCCAGGGCTTGAGCAAAGCCCCTCATGATTCCTGATCCCACAGGGTGGAAAGAGCCCCATAGTGGTGTTGCACTTTGGTCATTTGATGGTGGTGGATCAAGGCACCCGTGGTATGTGATTGATTGTACTGGATGTTGTACACACATGTAAGAAAACTTGATTCCCGTTTCAAAAACCTCATGCTCCAAGTAGGCTAGTCAGACACAGGTAAGCCTTCTCCCGATTTTAAAAAGAGGATCAAAGATACATACTGAAAATAAAAAAACATACAAGCCTCCCAGCCTTAGAGACTTGCCTGAGCTTGCCCTCCCTTCACTCCTTCAGCAATAGGTGGAGAGAGAGAGAGAGAGTTTTGCTGGGACCAGTTCAGAGCCTTAGTTAGATTCCTGCCATGATCCACCCTCCTGAGATCCCTACCTCTGTTCGTAGAGCTGAGCTGGGCAATCAAAGGAAATACCTAAGATTATGCTGTTTGGATTATTTCACTGTCTACCCTTCCCCTTGTCCAAAGTTACTCAGGAATTTTGTCTTTGTAGGGAACAACTAATGCTGATCTGGCAAGTCCTATCTCAGTGCTGCAGCTATGTAACCTTCCTTTTACTATTGCTCTAAGTCACTGGATGAGGAGCACTTGACCCAGGATGGGTGTTAAAATAAATGTAAAGGAAGGCCCTTAAAAGAAAAGCAAACACTCCAGTTGCATTGAACAAATGCACCGTTAGGAGTCTCTGTATGTGATGGCTGCAGGTCTTCATTTGCCAACCATATCTCAGCTGGTCTAATGGGGAATATTTAGAGTGGTACTCTATCCTGTGAAATTGTTGTCAGAAGGAGTTTTGTGGGAAGACTTAGGGAAGGAAAAGGGCTGGGAGAAAGCAAGACAGAGTTAGTCCTCTTTGAGGAGGACTCTAAAGAGAGTAGCATTCTTAAAGGTCTTGCTTGTGATACACTTGCAAGAAAAGATGGGAAATATAACAATCTGCACATCCTTCATCACTTGCAGGGTGATGGTTTAAATACATTGATTTCTTTTGTCCTAGTGTGCCACTTCCACATAGCTGCTTTGTCGTGCATGTCATGCAAGGAGAAAATCATCTGCATGGTCTTGTAAGTATGAAAGGGTTTGCCATGATGCATTTACATAATAGAATCTGTGCGGTTGCAGTGTGCATCATATATCCAGGCAAGGAATGAGTGCCATCTACAGTAGCACAATGCATTGCTAAAGGCTCCTCTGTGATTGTGTTCTTTCCTGAGCAGTGCATCTGATGCCTTCTGCTGTAATGTGTCCTCCTCAGTGAGGAATTAATCCTTTGTGCCAAATTCAACACTCGGTTACATGATTCAAACTGAAAAAAAAACAACACTGGCTTCAGTGGAGTTATCCCAGATTGATCCTGGCATTACTAAGAATAGATTTTATTTATCTAAATAGCTTGGTGTCAGGTATGCTCTAGTGTTATACACTTTGTAAACAGAGGAATAGGTAAGACCTTTTCATTTGAGTAGGAAAGACTGTTTTTTTCCACTTCCATATCCTGCTTAGAAAGAAGTAGGTATAAATCAACAATGAAGAAGACACACTTTCCATTCCTTGAAACCAGCAAATGTTTTGGGCCTGACAGAAGCACAACAGTGGGCAGTAGGGTGTGTGAAGGGCTGGCCCTTTCTCCCTCAGGTGTTGCACACAAGTCGGTTGCTGCCCACCACCCTCACAGCTGTTGGGTCCTGTCGAAGGAAGCCTGGCTTCTTGGCAGGAATGTTCTTAGTAAAACAAGAGGGGCATTAGCAGAACAAGACAAGGAAGACTTCACACCCGTTAGTTCAGCATATGTTTGGCTCTAGGCTGCAGTTTCCAACCTTTATAACATCTCCTTTATTATTTTCAAGGTTAAAATCCTGGAAAACCATGGTTTAAGATAGCTAGGGGCCATAATAGTCATGGTAAACCTTACCTACCTGAGACAATTTTTTTTTTTTTTTTTCTTTTTCTCCATATGGGAGTACCCAAGAGTGAGCCTAAACAGTGAGCTCATAAGCAGCCTCTCTCCACTCGTGATTTTGTGCTAATAGGAGGGGGAAGCGGAGCTGGGCCTGTACCAATGGGCCCTGGGTTTCAGCCAGGATCATTGCCTTGCAGTAAGTAGAGGACTCAGAATGCTTCCTCTGTGTGCAGCAGAGCAATTTCCCTTGCTTAGCTTCATCTTCTCAAGGCCCCAGCTCCAGAGGACATAGGAAAATGAATTTCACTCTCCATGCCCAATGTGCAAGAGATATGGCATGTCTCAGTCCTGGGCTGAAACTGATGTGACACATGTTTCCCTGATGCAGGCAGATTTTGGATCTGGCCTAGGGTTATTCTAATCAAATGTGGTTTTCAGAGAGAGGGCTGCTTTTTAAACTGAACATACTCTGGGACACAGGGTGGTGTGTACCCTTACCAGAAGGGAAACAGCAGTTCTCAAAGTGTGAATCACATGCGTTCAAATCTCAAACAGTTTTGACTCTCTTCAAAGCTCTATAGACTAAAACTCAGCAGCCTCTCTGTTGGAAAGGTTTGGGGCTTTTTTCATCTATTTTTACTAATGGTCAAATCAATCTTTCCCTAATCAAGTCAATCTTTCCCTAAAATTTTTTTTTTGGATCAGCAGCTGATTCAGTCCCTCTAGGATTTTGTGTGTTTGGGAAAGGTGGGGAAACATATGCAGGGGGTCTGCCTCAGGTAGCCTGTGAGACCCAGCCAGTTCTGCTTCAGCCCATGCTATGGCCATGCATGTGTTAGAGCACATAGTGTAGTAAATTCTGGCCTATAAATATTATTGCATGAGAAAGATTAATATGTAATAATAAAAGTGTAGATCCTGGACCTATGTAAATAGGGGAAAACACACAGAGACATATATATATATTTCAAATTACCCAGAGACTTCTATTCTGTAACCTTCTTGCTTGTACAGGCATAAATCAGAAGAAGCAACACGCAAATCTATGAGAGTTATGCCACTGTAAAATGACATAGGTGTGAGAAAGAAATTGGGCTTAGAACCCTTCATTATGAGTAAATAAAGATTTCCTAAGGTTTCAGGTTGCATTCTTGTTTTCTGTTCTATGGACTAATGATATTTCAAATCTGGATTACAGTATAATTCTCTAGACCCAGTAATATTACATTTAACTCTGAGTGATTTAATGACTGTTCAGTGGTGATTTTGGTTTCAGCTGAAGCAGTATTGGCCTCCAGCAATGCCCTAGGCTAAAAGCATCATATGTTAGCAAAAAACATTAACCTGCCCCTCAAACCTCCTCATTATTACACTTACAGTCCTGTCAACCAACCTGTGAGCAACTGGAGTCGTAACAGAGGGGGTTTTATTGTAATTTTTATGTTCTCTTGAATATTAAAAAGAAAATATATGGGGAAAAATACATATAAGATAGAAATTCTAGACAGATGGATTATTTTCCACCTCACAATGCTATATTATCAGAATAAAGTTTTGATCAGAAAAAAGAAGAGTGAACATGTTTATGCTGCCACTGAATAAAAAAGTGAATTAATTAGAGAATGCAAGTCTTCATTTGGTTTCTGAAGTGATCTGCAGACTTGGTAGGCGTGAGATTCCTGAGGGTGCAGATTTCTCATTTGGGGAGATTTTGGTCAATCAGTGAGATACCACTTGAGCCTAGTAAAGTGACCCTTTCATCTTTTACCTTTAAGCTTTCCTTTGCTTAACTGCATCCATATTTCTCAAAAGAATTTGATAGAAAAATTTATAGTGTTAATTGCTCTCAACTTCCCTTTCTTTTCCTGATTGCTGGGGCTGGATGCAGGGAGTGCTGCAGTGCCTAGCGCATCCAGGCTCTCTTTCCTCAGTGCACGGTTTGACAGCTGCTCTGCGGAGGAAACCTTCTGTGGCTGATGTTTGGTCCTGTTCTCATGGGGAGCAGGATCTCTGCAGCCCCTGTGCAGGAGTGAGGAGTTCCTGGCATGACAGCAGTGCTCGCCCTGCTGATGGTCCTATGAAGTGGTCCTCAGCCTAGGCACTAGTGGGACTCCACAGCTTGTGCACCCCAGGGATGGAGAAGCTGTTCTGCTGCCTCCTGTGGCTGAACATGTGGAAGTGGAAATTTTGCAGAAGATTCTCCGAGGACATGGAGGTAAATGTCCTCCTGAGAAAAGAAATGCAATTCTACTCTCTGAGGAAGAGGAAAGAGGGGATTTTACTAGTGCAACCTTCCCCTGCTACCCAAAGAGATGACAGGGCCTGGACACCGTGAGGAAGTATTTCTAAGCCCTAGAAATGTTTTTACAGCTGCTAGCTTTGATTTCTTTCTTATGGCTTCCTGAATACTCAAAGCCAACATTTCTTGTCGTGTTCTCAAGGTCCTTACAGCGCTTCCCACTGCTGATAATTTGCACAGCTTTAGTGACAGCAGTTTGATGAATTTCACTCATGTCATCTTTAGGAAGTAGTGAAGCTCTTGCTGGGGCACTAACAGCTAAATCTCCTGTTGTGGAAAGGCACGTACTGTAGTTCACCAAAACTCTCAGCTTCACCTACTCGAAGTACTTCTTGTTTCTGGCTGCTGAGTTGTTTCCCAGACCGTTTCAGGACCAGGGGAATTTTGAGAATGCACATCATGGGAAGTGATGGCCTGGAAATCAAGTGTTGAACATCAAGGTGACCAATTCCCACATAACCCAAATCAAACTGCCTGGCTAACCAGCGAATGTGTTTGTGCCACTGCTCTGCCAAGCTGGCTTCTTGTGCTGCCACTCATCAGCTAAAGGCCATGAGGAGCATGGTGGAGACACTCAGTTGACTCCACAGATCCCTACCTTCAAATTAGGCCCACCAGGAAAGTGGCTACAGACACACTTGAATGGTCTCCTGTCAGACTAGGTTAAGCCTGGAAGAGGAACTGTCTCTTGGCCTTTCTGTGTGGGCGCAACATCATGCAAATGCTGGGCTGCTGCTTGCTGACCTGTGGCTGCCGTCTGATGAGGCTTGATGGGAGCTGTAGAGTTGAGTGTAGGACTTGATGGCTTGAACCGTGGTTTGCTCTGCCCTACAGTCTCTTGCATGACATTGTTATGCTCAAAGACCAGTGCACTTGGTGTGAGATGAGGTTTCCCAGGGCCTGCACTACGCTTGGAAAGGTCATTCAGGCTGAGGTGTTGTTTTTTAAGCATTTCTAATATATGAGTCTTGGTGAGACAGACCATCTGACCTGCTGAGGGCATTTAACTCCCACCTCTCTCTACTGCTCTTACGCTCCTTTTATCTTCTGCATCATATTAATTTTATTTAGAACTTCTGTCACGGCTGCAGTGGTGGACTAAGCCAGTACTGAAACAGCGATGCAGATGTGCCCTTTAATCAGCTCTTGCATGGTACCAGTGTAAAAACCTCATTAAAGATTTTAGGTTTAAATGCTGTTATTGTCCCATTCTGTGTTATTTTAGCCAGGAACGTTTCTGCGGAGAAGAACTTCCTTCTTGGCAAGCCCCACTTCACACTATATTCATTTTCCCTGAAGTTTTGCTTACCATATTTTGAGTTTCACCAGTGGTTTCAGATCCAAAGTTCTTCCTGTGGTTTCAAAGCCTCAGACTGAAGTTGAAAACATGGAGCTCAGCTGTTTATATACAAAATCAAATATGTAGCCACTCTGATGAAACAAGACCCAACCTGTATTACCACCAGGCATTAGCATAACTTACATTCATTCCTTTTGACTGGAAACATTAAAAAAAACCCCAACACAAAAGAACACAAGGGCTTTGAAAAGACTATGTTTTAAATACCACCGATGACAACTGCACTGATTCAAAAAATGGAATCAATTTATCATTAGCCATTAATTACCAAATAACTCTGTTTTCTCCTTATGCTTCATGTAGCTTAGACTTTTGCATAATTAGGATGAAAAATGGAGACAGAGTGGGTCTTGCATTTAAATGACGTAAAGTCGGTATTCACTCAGAAAACTGGTAAAGATTTTTGGGAGAACGAGAAGTTTAGGAGAGTTACAGCAGGGAAAGGAAAAGCAAACAGACAGGCAAGCTTTGGTCTCTTTTAAACAGAGAGAAACTTGTCACAGGACAGTTTTAGGTTGTGCGCAACTGCAGTGTTCTGTTTTGTCAACTGTTTTTACACAAAGCTCCAAACATTGTAAAAATCTGTTTTCCTTCACACCTAGCATCGCTACAAGCTATATTGTAACCACATTCACAGTGTGTTAGAGCCTGCCTCGGGGTTCCTTCGCAGCAGGTTTCAGCTGGAATGATTCTTTTTGTTTTTTATAATAATCACTCCATTCGAAGGGAACAATCAGTATGAAGAAATTATCACAAGCCATCTTGGATAGAAAAATCCTGCCACAATAAACATACTGAATGTTTTACAATAAGACATCAAAAATGGTGATCGAGGCTGAATAACTGCTTAGAGCCACACTTTGGATTATGCCTGTTACAGTATTGTTTGACATTTGGTAATGAAAGAGCAACAATTCCCAGTCATGACAGCTAAGGCAGGGACTTTGTCATAGTCAGCTTCAAAGGAGGTGCTGTGGACTGCCCTTCCCCTTCGGGGACAGTCTGCATCCCTGCCAGACAAAGCCCCCAGCCCCATAGGCTTGCATGCAGTGGTGCAGGATACACAGAGACCTGCATACCCTGCTCAAGCACTGACTGTGCCCCAGGCTGCCCAGTCCATCTCTGGAGGAAGCCTGAGGAGGTCTGGTGGGTGTTTTGGAGGAGGATCAGGTAGGGAAATGTGGGACACCTTGGTAAGCAACAACAGCTTATGCGGCTTCTGGCAAGGCTGCACCCACTCTATCAGTTGGCGCAGGGTGCTGGCAGCTGAATAGCTTTTGTGATAACTCAATTAGCTGTGAAAAGAGCACACAACAGCATTAGGATATTATGCTGATTATTGCTAACCTCTCAAAGGAGTTTGTCATTTGCCGTCATCTCTGGGTGGAACACATTCCCCCCCTCTTCCTCACTCTGACCCCATGCGTCTGAGCATGGCTGTGCCCTTTTGCAGATCTGCACACCTGCAGTGTTCCTACCTTACATCACTTCTTAATATTTGTCCTTCTTCTGGATTGAAAAATTCCCTTAAAGGGAAATTCAATGCCTGGGAACAATCTTTATGTCAAACAAGTGTGTGAGTCTGTGCTAAGAACTGAGCAGCACCCTCCCAGCCCAGTGGGAGCTTTGACTCCTGAGGGGCAATTCCTCAGGGGGTGAGCAGAACAGGAGGTGAAGAGTTAGTATAGACCTCCAAACTGATGTTTGTGGGAGGGGTCAGTCTGACCAAGAGCCCCACTGGGAACACAGCTTCTCTGTGCTCACAGGTGTTGAGTAAATTAACACTTGAGGTTCAGTCCTTGCCCTAAAGTTTCTCTGTGCTCGATCAGGCAATGGACTGTAGAAACAGGGACATTTCCAGGATTAGCACTGCAGATGGGATCTACGAGTGGGATTACCTTTTACGTGACCTGCTCTGAAGAAAAGCCTTGTTGGTGGATAAATGGAGAAAAAAAAGGTAGCCACATTGCCCAATAAACTTGGGGAGCTGGCAAAGACAGCCGAGAGAGGTTTCACTCGCCTTTGCCCATTAGAGACAGTTAGGCACATAGTCCCCCAGGACACACAGATCTAGGTTTTCTTCCTTCTGATAGACTGAATTTTCCACTAGTGTCCTGCCCCTAGTGTCCTGCCAGGAGTGCTCACAGCCCAGGTGGCAAGGCACCTTGGTGCTCATGCTGGGCGGCATCTGGGTGTTCTGGAAAGGGTCTGACTGAGTTGTGTGTTAGACTAGTTGTGACTCATTTGACTGTATACTAGAAACCTCTGTATGTGTGCTTCAGGCCACTTTCTAATTTCTAAATTGTTGCTGTGCCCAATGTTTGGCAGGCTTCAAAAAACTTGAGCCCTTGCTGGTGTGTCGGGTCCTCACTTCGTTGCAAGACAGGAGGGTATACAGAGGGAGGGGCATTGTCTTCTCATATTATGGCTTTTGGGATGGGGTGGAGGTCTCTGCCTCCATGTCTTGCACATCCTGGCTGGGTGGCAGGATGAGAAACTTCCCGGACCATTCCGGGATCCAGTCTGGGCTAAAAGGAAAAGTAACCAGGGCCAGAATGGGATATAGGAAATGTGCAGTAGTATTTGTGAAGTCAGAACATATGCCTGAGTGTGTATATAACGAGACAGCAGTTGGATATCTTTCTTCTTGTACAAGGTGATGATGACTGCGTCACAAAGGTCTGATGGTAGTTCGCCTAGTTCCCAGCATCGTTCCATGAACTTGTGGAACTTGGAATGGAGTGCTTGGGGAGAAAGGAGATAAATCAGACTGTTCAAACTACTGAGGTGTTACTCTCCTCTCCATTGCTGGAAAAATACTTGCAAAAATTCTTTTGAATAGATTAATACCTGCTATAGCAGAAGAACTTCTA
>VZRE01014207.1:862007-891828 GCA_013396775.1 Cephalopterus ornatus
AGTTACGAGTATTGAGGCCATGTTGCTGCGAACGCAGCTGCGTTGGGCAGGGCACGTTTCCAGGATGAGGGACTACCGCCTCCCTAAGATTGTCCTCTGTGGTGAACTTGCCACTGGCTGCCGCAAGAGAGGAGCCCCGAAGAGGAGATATAAGGACTCCCTGAAACAACATCTCAGCCTTGGCCATATTGATCACCATCACTGGTCTGCTCTGGCCTCCAATCGGGAGGCCTGGAGACACACTATTCACAACGCTGCTGCTTCTTTTGAAAATACACGCAGGATCACTCTCAAGGAGAAAAGACAACGCAGAAAGAACCGTGTCCTATCGGTACCACCTGGGGAGACATTCTGCTGTGCCTTTTGCAACCGGACGTGTCTATCTCACATTGGCGTTTTTAGCCATCAGCGCGCTTGTAGCAAGCGTGGGTAGAGTCCTTCACAAATCTTCGTTCGCAAAGCCTAGCCATGAAAAGTTGGATACCACAGTGGGAAAATGAAGTAGGAACTAGTCGGCAAAGTTGAATACATGGATTTTATGTGAGGCTTTTATAACCTTCAGCCCCACATTTCAGCATGTTCAATAAGAGCCTGGTCCTCAAGATGCAGCCCTCCCTTGTGCAAGGTGTCCCCCAATGGTGTTCTTCTGAGCAAGAAGAGGAGCTTCATCAGTCACTCTCTGGTTCCAGAGAAGTTGAAAATGGCATGTCTTTGCCCTAGTGACTCCTTTCCTTCCTCTTGCTAAGATTTACTGAGGAGTTGATACTAGTCCAAAGCATTGAATATAAGGCACAGACTCACTTTCACCACAGCAGTGGTGAGTGTTTGCATGCTGGTTTCTCTTGGGCTGATGTAAATAACTCTACAAACAGGTTTTACCAAATGTATTTCTTAATGAAGTAGTGTCTGATACTAGATTATCCTTCAGAGGTTAGTGGTGGACTTCACTAATGTATGAACTTCGTACCTGCATTTGACAGCTGATTGATTAAAGCATTAATTATGCACTAAAGCCCAAGTGTGGCCCTTTTAAGCACAGCAGAATCCTGTGTTGTTCCACGAGGCAGCCTCATAGACACATCTGGACTCCACTTTGGACATTTCTATCAAAATAAAGATATGGATGCCAACAGGAACGGCTTTATTCCACTTCTTCATATTAGAGAAATCGAAATGTTACAGGATCCCTCGGTCCTGGCTTGCTCGGTGTTCCCACATCTGGCATGAATCGTGTTTCTGCTGATGTGGTGTCTTCTGAGTTGTCTCCTGGTGTAGATTGCTGCGTGTTTCCCAGGAAAGTGGATAAATGATACCAAGTCATTCAGCTTATAAGTAGCACACTGGCAACCCGCCACTAAAATATAAATACATTAAATGTACTGAAGGAAATGTTCATTCTGTTGTTTAGCCTTGGACATGCCCCAGTTAGGTAAATTTATCTTCTTGAGGGTTGTTGCATTACAGCTGAATGAGATAGGCTGTTATCTTATTACTGATCTTTCTGTCATTCAGGGTTCGTGTTCTGGCATTCATGGTGTGAAGTGTACTTGCCCAAGAGCGGTCCTAGAAGTGTTTTCCAAGGGAGATGAAGGTGCGTAGGGGATCTGTTAGCACCTTGCAAGTTTTGACCCTTTATCTTGGTAACGTTCACACTCCTTGTCAGTCACACCACTGCTGGTTCAACCTCCCATTAGGTAGAAATGTACAAAATAGTGGCTTTGCCTACGTCTGTTAGGAAATGTCTGAAACTCAGCCCCACAGCATTTATTTTCTTTGTGGGTATTTCTGCCGCAGTTTCTTCCAAAATCCCTGCCCATGGCTCTGCTGCTGTTGAGGTCAGGGACAAAGCTCCCACTGAATCCAGGGTGAGCAGGGGCCAGTGTTAAGCAACAGACCCAAAGCTGATGGATTGCATTAAAGAGGAGTCTCTTAATTGTTTTCCAGTGGTGCTGGGTCAGACCCTCCAAACATGATCTTACAGCATTAATGCTTGTGACTAATCCCACTGAAACCCGGGGAGCTGCTCCAATGTGTAAGCACTACCAAATTCAATGTGCAGTGTTAATAAGTACTCTGAAACAGTTTAGCTCTTCTACTGGTTGTACAATGAAGGGACAGGATGAGGCAGGAAAAGGGAAGTGGAAGGAATACATGAACAGAGAGATTCTGAGCTGGTTGTGAGAAACAGTGGTGTTATGTCTGGAATGCAAGTACTTAAAAAAGTAAGACATCAGCTCTGTGTTTTACAGATAAGAAAATGTTATTTTATTGAACGGAAAGATATATATGTTTCACCTATCACATCTGAACTAATCAGTGTAGGCTTTTAGAAGAAGTCTGTAATTACTCTGAGCACGTCATTAGTTAGGTATAAAATGAATGATATTGCTCCGTTTTATTACCTCTAGTGATATAGCCATTTGTATCATAAATTAATTGACCTCATCTTAAATGATCAATTCTGCAAGACAGACTTGATTCATTAATTCTTAAGTGACATTTTTTCTCCTCCAGTAATTTCCTCTTCATTGTGGTGACTGTTTTTCTGCCTTTTAGTATGATATTATGAGGTGTCATATTACATGCATATGACATGCACTTTTTATCCTTTTATCTTAACTAAGTAGCATAGACTGATTACTTCTGTAGAAAGAAAGAAAGAAAGAAAAAGAAAGAAAGAAAGAAAGAAAATAATGAAATGCATGCGGGTAGTAGATAGACATTACTCACTGATGTTAGCATCAACACTGTGAGATGTTGCATGAAATCAATGAGATAGTTATTGGATATTTGGTCTCTCCAGGATATTCAGAGGAACAGATTTTCTGCCTTTAATTTCTGTGGCTTTAATTAATTTTATCTAGTTATAAAATATACAGAAGGGTCTGTGATCAATATATGAGTGAGGCAGGTGGACTTCAGAGTTTCTTATTCCTCAGTGAATTATTGAAAACAGGAGAAAGCAGTAGAGAATTTCTAAGCAGGATTTCTAAATATTTTACCTAGGAAGAGAAAATATTTGTCTAGCCAGGAGAGATACAGGAGCCCACTGGAGATAAACAAATCAATACAGCAATAATAGAGTGAAGTGTTTCAGTGAATTTTCCAAACGATAACTAATAAAATTAAATTATTAGAAAATATGCCACAATTTTGGGGTGGGCTGTATTTCTCTTCCAGTCCGTTTAATTAAAGTCATTGAGAGGGCTCTTTCCTAGAAAGATAAGGAGGCTGGGTTTATTCTCTTGTATCTCTCAGTTGCTTCTTTGGCAGTGGGCTTACAAGGTGGCTTGCTTCCTTGGCCCAAAGAAAAGGCGAGTCTTCATTGCAGCTGCATCTGAAGTCCTGCTCCATCCCTTACTGCAGGCACCCCTGAGGCTAGTTTTCTCCTTGTCTTTCCCCTGCGAACAGACAGTGATGGGCCAGAGTGGGCTTCAAACTGCACCAGCCTGCCTCAGGAGCTGTCTGGGAGCTCCTGGTACCTCTTTGTGCAACTCCTAGGTACCTGTGGAGACCCCCTGCCTGTTTGCCAGGCCTTGGGGCAAGAGCATACCCTGCAAGTGGCAAGAGGAGAGTGGTGGAGTACATCCTGATTCCAAACATTCAAAACAGATTGTGTTTTATGGCTACAACAGTGAGCTCTTGAACAAAAATCGCTTTAAGGCAAGTTCGGCAGCTTTACTGAGTTAAAAAATACCTTATTAACGCGTGGTGTAGACTCACAAATTCGCCTTCTGTCTGCTTGGAAAACAGTGGCAAGCCAGAAAATTTCAGGAGGTTGATTAGAAGATGTTTCCATCATGTGTGCTGACTTACCAGGTGGGTGGCAAAACCCATATCCATGCCAAATACCCAGGATGGTTCGGTGCTCACTGCTGTGTGTTTGCACTGTTTGCAGTGACAGTTGTTCAGCTTCGGTGCTGTCTGTGATGGTCACTGAACCTTCCTGTGGAGAGCGGAGAGAGAGCTGATGCCTGGTACAATCCAGGAGCTCTTGGAAGTGGGGATGCCCTCTTTGCCATGCTTGATGCAGTCCTACTTTCCCATCTGCCCAACACCTGAGGGGATGCATACACTGTGGCAGCGTAGGCATTTATCTCCACCCTTCAGTGCATTTGTCCACATATTTGAGGGTGCAACATCATCACTGTGCACTCAATGCAGGGCTGGACTTGTTTGTAATGCACTGGAAAATTTTCTTTCTTTCGTGGGGCATCATGGTGGAAATACACCCTTCCTAATGCCACATGCACCAAGCAGCACCAGTACCCGCTGTGCTTTATCTCACAGGGCACAGTGTTTGTGTGCCCAAGCTAAAAATCTGTGCCCTGCATTCATAAACTTCAGGAATGACCTAATAGTTGCTACTTCTTGATTGCTACTAAATTGATTATTTAGTTTGATTTAAAGGTTGGTATAAAAGAGAGGGAGTGTGTGCATGTGTGAGTGTGTGAAGATGGGGAGGGGAGTGGGGGGGAAGGCAGGAGGAAATTGAGCAGCAACCTGACTGGAGAACCAAAAGGTTGAGGAGTTAAATGGGCCATAGCATATAGTGTGTATGTATGTGTGTGAGTGTGTATATATATATCTATATATGTATATAAAAGATATATTACTGAAAACTCAAAAATGTCACCACTGTTTATATTAAAGGAAAGCTGAGAGTTAAATGAGATGAGTAATCAGATGCCCAACATATGTTGTTTTGAATTGTTTATATGGCCAATAGTTATTAAAATTAATTATCCTTTTAATGCAGTCTTTTCACAATCATAGTCTTCTTTGGATTTTTTTTGATGGTTTTATTTTTCTTTGTACAAAAGATATAGTAATTTCAAAACAAGCTAATATGAGCTATTTGGAAAATGCAGAACAAATAATACCAGGATGTATTCTGACATGGTCATAGGCTCAACATGCTGGTAGAAAGCCCCAAAAGTCTCTGTCAGTGGAGTATTTTGAGAACTAATGTAAATGACAAAAATGGGGGGTTTTTGTGTGTGTAAAATTCTGTCAAAAAAGTGAGGCACTGCAAAATCTGACATCTGTTTATCTGTTTATAGCTATGGCAAGATTACTCATATTAATTCTTGTTTAAAATGCCATATGAAGGAAAGGCATTTGTGCAAACAAGAGTCATATTTGAATTGTAGATCATGTCTTCACCATCTGTGAGAGCTGTTGGTGTTGCAAAATTAATGTGTTAATGAAATCACAATAATTTCTCTGAAGTAATGGATTCTGAAGCCTAGAATGACTATTTTTTGAACTTTAGTGTCTAGTGGCTTACAACTGGGAAAACCTTTCACAGCTTAATTAGTTCTGCAGCCTTATTTAAAAAAAATTGGCTATGCCTCCACCATACCAATAGTAACACAGAAGAGGATTAAATGAAAAGCAGAGAAACAAAACAAAAATGAGCTGCAGTGCAAACTTTTTGCTGCAGTATTTGAAAAGTTGCTAAACTGGTCCTTGCTCGCCAAGAAGTTTTACTCAAAGTGACTTGTACGCAAGAGTGGGCAAACAGCTTAGAAAATAATTCCAGCTTGCTGAAACATCACAAATTGGGACTATTTGAACCTTACACAAATATCCTGACTTTTTCCAACTTTCTCCTTGGAACAAAGGGCAAAGAATGAATGATGCTTTTCACTTTGTGACGCCATTTCAAAATATCACACACTTTCCAAGTTATTATTTGATACCCTGAATAGAATGCTATATGTTACTGTGTCCTGCATTTTAGCAGAACTGGTTTGCATTCATTTCCAGCAATTTTCTGAGTCCTTTTCCAGTTATCACACTCCTTGTATAATGTGGCATCTCAGATGGCACAGGCGTGCATAGTTTACCACTGAGGAGTAATCACAGCCATAGTCATACGGATTTTGCATACTTACATATGCATGTTATAACAGTTTATACCAACGGAGGATTCTTCTCTGTGAGATATATAATGCATTGTATAAGGTAGAACTGAGATCATGGGAGCCAGAAGAGGGAGTGGCATTCAATTCACCAATATATTGGAGAAAAAAAAAGTGCAGTTTTCACAAATGTAACCTTTTTTTCTGTTAGAAAAATAATGTATTAAATAACTGAAAAATTACTTTTAAAATAATGCTATGAAGAGAAGATTGCTTTTCTTACCTGATTTGATTTTATTACTGTGTTGTAGGTATGTGACTGGTGTAAGCACATAAGGCACACAAAAGAGTATCTGGATTTTGGGGACGGGGAAAGAAGGCTTCAGTTCTGCAGTGCAAAATGTCTCAATCAGTACAAAATGGACATTTTCTACAAAGAGACACAGGCCAATCTTCCAGCTGGACTGTGCAGTACATTACATCCTCCAGTCGAAAATAAAGCAGAAGGCACTGGGGTGCAGCTGCTGACTCCAGATTCTTGGAATATACCACTAGCAGATGCTCGGAGAAAAGCCCCATCCCCAGTGTCTGCAGCTGGCCAAATTCAAGGTCCTGGACCATCAGCGTCTACCACTGCCTCTCCGTCTGACACTGCCAACTGCTCTGTCACTAAAATCCCCACACCAGTTCCCAAACCTATTCCCATCAGTGAGAATCCAAATATTCCACCAGTTTCTGTCCAGCCACCTGCTAGCATTGTGCCTCCAATTGGTGTCCCACCTCGCAGTCCTCCGATGGTGATGACAAACCGCGGGCCAGTTCCTCTGCCCATATTCATGGAACAGCAAATTATGCAGCAAATCCGTCCACCATTTATTCGTGGGCCACCTCACCATGCCTCAAATCCTAACAGCCCTCTGTCAAATCCAATGATTCCTGGAATTGGTCCCCCACCAGGTGGTCCCAGAAATATGGGTCCCACCTCTAGCCCCATGCACAGGCCAATGCTTTCCCCCCATATCCATCCTCCCACAACACCTACCATACCTGGGAATCCTCCTGGCTTGTTGCCGCCTCCCCCTCCCGGAGCTCCTTTGCCCAGTCTTCCCTTTCCCCCTGTCAGCATGATGCCAAATGGTCCTATGCCTATGCCACAGATGATGAACTTTGGATTGCCATCTCTTGCCCCGCTGGTGCCACCCCCAACTCTACTAGTGCCATATCCTGTCATTGTCCCATTGCCCGTTCCCATCCCCATTCCCATCCCCATCCCTCACATCAATGACTCCAAACCCCCCAATGGCTTCTCCAGCAATGGTGAAAGCTTCATTCCAAGTACCTCCAGCGAGACGCCTGGGGCAAAGCCAACCAATAGCTCTTCATCTCCTCGAGAGTCAAAGCAAGGATCGTCTAAATCCTCTGACTCATCGCCGAGCTGCTCAGGCCAGTCCCTTAATCAAGCTCAAGTGCTTCAGGAGCACAGTAAAAATGAAGTTGTTGACTTGACTGTCAGACCTAGTAGTCCAGTGAACAGTAAGTTTGGTTTCCCCAGTGTGCTACAGGGTCCACAGGATGGTGTGATAGACCTAACAGTAGGCCACCGGTCTAGGCTGCACAATGTTATCCACAGGGCTTTACATGCCCAAGTGAAAGTTGAACGTGAACCCAATAGTGTTGTAAATTTGGCTTTTGGTAGCTCAGACAAAAGGAACTGCAGTGACTGCAGGGACAACTGCAGCCCAGTTGACTCAAAAACATTACCGTGCAGTGACGGAGCTCACTGCTGTCCCGTCTCCTTGGCCTCTGGCACGCCAGGACTGGAAGCTGGTGCAGCGGTGTGCAACGTCATTGTGAATGGCACAAAGAGCACAGAGGGTTCCAAGAACCTGGAGCTGCCCCAGGAGCCAAAAAAGCCCCAGCCCCCAGAGGAGCTGATCGTGAGCGAGCTGGAGTCTGTTAAGGAGAACAACTGTGCATCAAACTGCCTCCTCGAGGGAGACACTGGCAAGAAGAGTGGGGAAGAGCCCCTTTCCGGGGGAGACAAACAGGACCCGAACCTTAACAATCCAGCAGATGAGGACCATGCATATGCTTTGCGGATGCTGCCCAAGACAGGTTGCGTGATCCAGCCTGTGCCAAAACCAGCAGAAAAGACTGCTATTGCACCGTGCATTATCTCAACGCCAATACTCAGCACAGGGCCAGAGGATCTGGAGCCACCATTGAAAAGGAGGTGTCTCCGAATTCGAAATCAGAATAAGTAAAGGTTTGTTTAATAACTACTGCCTTCTGTGTGAATAGAATTGAGTATTTTCAGATATGAGGTCGAACCCGTGTGGGTGTGGCTGTTATGAAACAAAAAGATACAAATGCCAATTTATCGGCACTTTCAGAAAACTACTGGGGTTTTGTGTTTTAATATTCTTTGTGTTGTATTGCATCTGTACTTGTCAGTTCTCCATCCATCAGTAGCCTCATTACACTTTTGCTCACAGAACATTTCATGATGGTACTGGCTGTGAAGTTATTGTGCTGTGTATGTCAAAGTGAGTGGTTTTCTGCCTAGAATATGGTTTAGGTCTGGGCCATTAATCTGCTTACTTATTCCAGCTGAGTTACACAGCAACTCAAGCCTTAATGATAATGATTGAAATTGCCCTGCAGCATAGCATAGAGAAGGACAATGCAGCTGCTTCCCGCTAGCTCGAATCCAATGGACTTAACAAATGGTCGTCTCCAACCATCTTACTTTGGTCTGCCTCCAGACTGCACCCTGGCTTTCTGCTGGGCTGTCCTCTCTGAACAGCAATCAACTCCCTCTCTCTGTTCTTGCCTTCCTTATGTATTGGTGCTTAGGTACTGCCTGCTGTTTGGGACTTGCCGCTGTAGGTTATCGCAGGAAAACCTCTGCCATGGGGCTTTACTCCTTTACCTAAGGTACTTAAGGCCTTGGGTGCAAGTCTACCTTACAAAACCAGCTGAAGTTTCCCCCACCCCTGCAGTTGGTATGTGTGTGTGATTCCTGGTAGGGCTGCAAAGCAAGGCAGAGATATTTTAGTACATCTGATGCTTCAAAGCTGTGAACAAGAAACTGTTAAGGAAACTCCCCTGTCCAACCATCCAGGAGTCACCCTTGCAGTCACCATCACACCACCTGAGCTGGGATCAAAGTCCCTTTGCAGCTACACACCCCCCACTCACACAGTTAGACCAGGTTTCCTTGCTGGCTCGACCCCACGTTTCCCATAACAGAGTTTCAGACATCCAGATCCTTAAAATGATTTAGTCATGGTGCAGTTTCTAAATAAGAGAATAACAGCTCAAGCTGGGTGCTTCCAAAGAGGAACCCAGAACAAAGGAACCCCTGGGCTTTATATCCTTACAGTCGAAACGCAGGAAAGTCTGGGGATTGTTGGCTCCTGCGGTATCTCTGAGTGTCCAGTCCCTGGCTGGGCCTCACGTCTTTGTTACACAAAGGGTCAGCAGTTCATGACCTCTTGCCTGGGGCTCAGGCTCCTGACCTCCAAAGCTCAACCTGCAGCTCGCCCTGCACCTGTACACTGAGATACCTGCACTGAATACATTAACATTAACAACATAATGTAATTGCATTTGTTTAGATTCACAAGCATGGAGAGCTTCTTTCAGGAAAAGGGGAAATGGTGGGTGTTGCAAGAAATCTGTTCAGCAGTGAAATACCGATGGCTTGCCGGATGTGGCTTGGTGACATGCCAAATTTCATTACAATCCATGAAATATTCTACAGCCTCCAGTAAATCCCTGTCCCTGGTAGCACAAATAGTGACTGCAGTGGTGTTTGGCACCTACAGCCATAGACAGCAGCAGCATGCAGTAGTATCTGGGCCATTGCAGTGTCTCCTTGCTCCATCAGTGCAGGCTAATTGCACCATAAAAATATATAGTATAGTCAGGACTCCCTTTTTATTTGTTAACATCACATTCCCTGTGCTGGTTGCAGTGCCAGAAACATTACTTCCCTTGATCACAAACTATTTATCTACTTTCTTGAGTGGAACATAGCCATTTTTCTTTGCTGTCAGCATGTGCTGACACATTTAAAAGATACATTAGTAAGAACAGAGGACATAGTTATAGTTAACATCCTTGGACTAATAACCAATGTATACAATAACTCAGTAGTCAAATGAATGGTTAAAATCGTTACACATTAGTAGGTCCTACTAGTGGGGATCCCCCTAGCCCCATACTCTGAGGTATGGATGGACTAAACGTCCCTCAGCAGTGAGATCTTTATTGCAAACCTCAGTGTTACCTCTGGAGCTTGAAAGATTCTCTTCATAAATGTACGCATGCTTCTATCTAGGGGTAGTGATTTGATCTGGTGAGAAGGCCACTATTTGGCTGTATCATTTTTATTTAATTTTAGGAGAGCCATGATTAACCCTTTCTTTCCCATCTTGTTCAAGCTCCTCATAGCTGTTTCAAGCCAGTGCTAAGACACTTGCACATTTATGTGCTTATGTTGTAGTCAAAGATAGGCTGGTTCTTACCATCTATTTCTGCTTGCCTGGACCATCCAGACTGCAGCAATGCCATTTTGACAAGGTTCCAATCCCAAGAGGACTTTAGTATTATTCAGAGCCAGAGCTTAAAACCTCAGAGAGAGTTCTGGCTTCACCGAGTTATGTATTTTTGCCTATTGATATGATTATACATGACATCACTTCACAGATAGTATGACAGAGAAAGTGGGCAAACTGAACAAGCTGCATTGGAAAGACAAGAAGGATGCTTTATCAGTCAGTTACTGTCCTCAGCTCTTTGTATTCTCTGAATGTCAATAACTGCCACTGTGGTTATCCTCAGGAATAACCATTTTCCCATTCACTGAGAGTTTTACATATTGCTTTGTCTCAGTGCGAGGGTTGTCTTACAGGAAAGTCTTCAGGTTACCAGGCAAGATTAATCTGACCCAATATAGACATCTGGAACAAAGACACAGCTGAGCTAATCGTCTAAATTCTCTTTAAAATCAACCTAGAGAAGCAGGCACTTCAAGAGACAGCTGAGCTCATCCTGAAGTCAACAACTAAGACAGCTCAGACAAATTGTGCCCTAGGAGTGCCTATTTCTTCCTGCTGTGAAGGAAACTTAGGGTGACTGGCACAGACACAGATGTCCCCAAAGACACTGTAAGTTATAAAACCCAGCCTAGGCGTCTGCCATACCTCTGGGGTTTGTGCAGTAGCATAGCATGGCATGCTGATGACTATTAGTTAGTCTATGTTTGTCTCCTCCTTCCTCCAATAAAAGAAAAGAAGTAGCCTCTAAGCAGATGAGATGTGAGACCAGGCCCTTATGTGCTTCAAGGGAAAAAGGATACCCCAAATACTCTGTAGAAATAAACAGCATGGTAACCATCTCATTCCAGTGGGTACCACAGTGAAATGTGGGTTGGTTTTGAGCCTCTCAAGCATGCACAAGTGATTTATGCAGTTCTGATGACTGATTTGAGGTAAGGACTCTGTGGTTTCATGCAGAGCCCTCCTTTCACTATTGCTGGTCATAGCCAGTCTGGAGGAGCAAAGGGGCTGCTTAGATTTCCGCCCTCCCTGCCTGTTAAAACTGCACAGGACTCAGACCTGTCTCTGTCTATAGAGAGGGGGCAAGCAGCGGGAGAAGAACATCGGTGCAGCCTCTTGCATGGTAGCCCTGACCTCTGCTGTGCCCATGGATTAGTTCCTCCTGCCCAGGCCTAGGGAAGCATGGAGGTAACACCCTGCTCCTTGGGCCATCTGGATGTGGGGAGGATCCCTCAAGAGAGACTCCCAACCTCATAGAAATTCTGATAAAATACAGGGAGGGCAGAAACTGCACCAATAATTGTGTTGACTTGGACCCTTGGAGGTTTGTATTGGTTGCACTGGCCACACTAACTTGGGAGAAAAAAAGTCCAGCAAATTGACTTTTTCTCTCTTGCCTCTCACCTACCCTAACTGGAAAATCTGAACATATTGCCCTAATGTGCAACTTTTCCTGAATTTTATTTCCCATCAAATTGTACGACAAGAAGGCAAATAGCCAAGTATTTTTATGCTAGAATTCTGGACAGACAGATTGAATTCATATAATGGCAACATGGACTCTCTAAAAAGGAATCAATGCAAGCGTGACCGTTTTGGGCAAGTTGACAAACTCTGGATTATTTAATGTACCAATTACTTGATTACTGGAAGTGCTAATCAACAGCATAATCCTTGATGTTAGTCTCTCCAACAGGGTGTGGACTGTCAAGCTGTTCTAGCTTGATGCAATTTGAAGAACTAGCAAAAGATGTCTTGGTGCTGAAGTCCTACTATGATAAAGGAATGAAGCTAGGGAGAATATTCTGTTGAGTGTTATTTTTTCAAGTTCGAGCAACGTGAGTTTCTAAAATTAGCAGTGTTAGTGTTGCCTGCTACGTGCTTTATGTCCTGGCGGGATCAGTTTTAACCCTCCAGCTTTGATGTCGAGGTTTCCTAAAGCAAATAAATGAAAACACTGACATCTGCTTGTATTTAACATGATAGTTACGATAAACTGAATTAGAAAATGAAGCAGCACATGCTAAACTCACAACTAGCTTCTGTGTTTGTGTATTGGCTAATCCTACTTTGGGGACAGAGGGGTAAGAAAAGGAAGGAATTTTTCTGCTTGTGTCAGCAGAACTTCTTCCAGAAGTAATGAAAATAGTAGCCACCTACAGAGCCAACCTGTATGTCCTGGGGTCAGCATGTGCCGAGTTATAGGCCAGACCTTCATCTGTCTAGTCCATGCATTGTAGTCGTAAAAATATACAGCGTGCAGAACCACTCCAGTTCAGAGCAGAGCTAATCTATATCCCACTGTGAGCTCCTCTGCCCATAATGGTCCAGCACTAGTCAGGATTCCTGAGACAAGGGGCATAGCTATTAACCTCCTTTTCTGCCCTATGAGACTTTATCTCTCCCCTGTCACTGTAGCATCCATCTACCAACATCTTACCCTACCCTGCTTGCTATGAACAGGACAGAGTTTGACCTTAAAGGTATACTTGAAAACAGATTTTCTATATTTAAAAACATTTCTATGCTAGTCATCTTCATTGACACAGTATTATGGGGCAGAGCTTTAGCTAATTTTAATGGGATATGGTTCCGCTGATGCTAAACTAATCTAAATCAACAGAGTAATTGGACTCATACACTTAACACCTATTCTTCTGCTTCAGAAGTTTTCCTTCATCTGGCTTCTTATGAGCCTACAGAAATTTTCCATTTATCCCAAGGGGGAGAGGAGAAACTACTAACACCACAAAGTCTTAAACACATTTGCTGGGAACTGAAGCTTTGCCCTTGAGAGCTGCCTGACTCTAGAAGTGTGATCTTATGCTTCAAAACTGCCTGTGTACCTTCTCAGATATATTAAGTCAGAAAAAGGATTTCCCAGGGAAAAAAAAAAATTAAAAAAGGAAAGAATAGAAAGATTCTCAAAATGGTGAAGTATAAAATGACATACTTCCAGTGAAGCTTTCAGCTCCCACATCTTGCTGCCGGGGTGTGGGAGTGCTAACTTCCGTCTCAGTGGCAGTAAATAGCAGGCTCATGGTACGCTGCCGTAGATCACTGTACGCTCTTTGAATCAAAGGAGCAAGTACTGATTTCTGATGGGCTCCTCCTGCTTTTCTATAAAACCTCCTAGGGCATGTGTTTCAAATATGAAATCTGATTCTTGACCCCCGTTTAGAAAATAACTACACCTGGTCTTATCTGTAAATGTAAGGAGCATCTAGGGCTGTTTGCAAAGAAAACACATGGCCAGAACTTCAGACAGCAAAAATGGTCGTAGCTCGATTGACAGACCAACAGAAATCTGCAGAACCTGTGACTCCTGGAGACTGTAGCCTACTTGACAGCTCCCAGGACTTGAGACCCCTGACTTCATTTTGGTGCTTACTTGCTGTGATTAGTTTTAATTGTCTCATGAAATTAAAATTATTTGAACTGAACTAAGCATCTAATCCATGGCATTCCCTAAGCTGGTACAACTCACATTCATTTGAAACAATGAGAAACATAATTCCTTGCCAGGCTTCAAAGACTGGTCAGGCACTTGCATACATATAAGGTCTAATCCTCTTCTTGTTTAAGTTGTTTCAAGGCAGATTTGGCTGTATTCAAAAGTGTTAACTGTGAAACGGCCATATGGGGAGACGATAGCTCCCCCATTAGCCTGTTCTTTTGCCATCTAGCTACTGAAGTCAGTGGCCCAGGGAAAGTTTATGGGGGGGGGAACCACAACTCATAATTAAATACAGAGTCCCTAGCAACAAAGACCATAGTAAAACAGAAAGGCACTCTTGTAAAAACGTCATCTAGACAACAATTGCTTTTACATGCAGAGGCCAAGATGCTGGACAGGATGTGTCTGATTGCCACTGAAATCTGATAAGGAGCTAAGCACCTCACAGCCTTTGTGAAGCTTGACCCTGAAACATCATGGCCAACTTCAGTACAGAGCAGTGAGCTCTGAACAACTGTGGGAAGCTTATAAAGTATTTCTCAGTATTATGAGCAGTGCCTGAAAGTGGGAGAGAAAGGAGCAAAACACTTTTGAGGACTGTAGTTGTGAAAAAGTTGGACATACTCAAGCAGTGAGCCACAGATTTTAAGATAAAATTAAGTTCTTGTTAAAAAAAAAAACCAGTGGAAGATTGAAGCAAAGCAGAAGTGAAATTCTTTGAGCAAGAAATCAGGAGGAAATCAGATGATGGCAAGCAAGCCTTTCTGAAGCAATCTTTGTTTCCAGATTACCTGCTGAGTCTATCCTGAATCTTTTATAGGTCCCAGAGAGTAAAACAGACAAGTTAAGGATGTGCCTGGGTGCCCCCATCCGTTAAGGCCTCATGGCTGAGACCTACTAATCGTGACCTTATTTACAGTATTTTGATAATGAGCTGCATTGCACTCCCGAGACCGGAGGTTGTGTTTGGAAGCGTGCGGTCATCTCGTGAGAGCTGTGAATCAAAGTAGCCTCTAACATTTTGCAGAACTCTCAGCTATTTAATGTTTGCTTCTACTATGAAAATTACAGCTGATTAAATATCTGGGCTTGATCCTTTTCAGTACTATGTGCACTCAGTGCTCAATGCCTTTAATGCAAGTTGAAGGCCCTCGGAACATTACAGATCAAGGTCCTACCTCCAACTCCTTTGCATGGCTTTACCTCCCCAGACACAACTTTGGCATTTGGAAAGAACGGTATTCCTGTACAACATGTGTCTCAATTTGTAATGATATCCGCCCTGCAGCTGGCTCGCTTTTCCAAGTGTTTCTGAAACATTGCTGCCTTAAATTCGAGCCAACCTTAAATAACAAATTTTCTAGAGGCAAAGAGGCTGGACTGCGTTTGCTGAGAGGAGACCCATACTCTCTGCTGTGCTCCATCTTCCAGCCCCAGTTTTGGACTCTCATGCTGTGTAATGTAATCAACTTCCATGGAGAGACACATTAAAAGAAAAAAAAATTTAAAAATGGGGGGGTTTAGGGGTTGGGTGGTGTCGAGTGAAATAACTATGGAGTTCCAACCTCTCTGGAAAGATCTGTATCCCATCATGAGGCGACTGATATTGAAACCTATGGTTAGAGCACTTTTCAGCTATTTATTTGGAGCCCACGTGGTTAAATGTAAAACTTTGTGTTGCCTGCTTATGCTCCAAATATTTATAAGGTTTCGTAAACCACTTATGCTGCCACTTCTAAGTTATGTTTCCAAAAGGAGGAGAAAAAGAGCCCTTTCCCACAGGAATTCTCCAACAGAGAGAATCTTGAATGATGAGAAAAGATACGTGACGAAGTCATTGAAAATTTGAATTCTGACCCTAAATTTCACAGATCAATTAAAATGCCAATTCAGTTTTATTTGAAGCAGTTTACCAATTATTGCTGAAATGTTCTTCTTGGTGGTAAAAAATATAGTTCCTCTTTTCCTGAGGTGGAAAATAGAGAAAATCTAAAACAGTGGTTGGGTCCAATGCAGGTCTTTCAGTATCAAGCAGTGCTGGTGATAAGTGGGGGATTCCTTAAGGTGCCCAGCACTGCACTGAGGTCTCTGATAGGTCTCACCTACTTGCTCCCTGTGTATTTTGGGGATGGGGAGTTTCTTCTTCCTTTCTCCACAGTATAATCTACCTGACATTTTGGCCACCTGAGCATGCCCCTTTGCCTTCGGATGATTCTGCATCTGCTTGTGCTTAGACTTGAAAGGAACCAGGATGGGGACTATGAAAACCAGGGACAAATGCCACAGAGATGGTGCCAGACATTCAGTCCTGGATGGCTATGGATAGAGGGGGTTGTTAATGGGAAAATGGGAAAATATTGATTGCTTCCTGATATGAGATGCTGAAATCTGCAAATGCTGATTCTGGGGGGGGGGAAAAAAAAAAAGAAAAGTATCGTTACTATTGTGGTTGTAATTGTTATAATTTTGTGACCCACAATAGCATTTCTGGTTAAAAACGCAGGCCCAAGTGTAACCCAGGTAAGGGGGAAGACTCTCACAGGGAGGTATGGGCTGTGGCTCAGCAAGACACCCACCCTCACTACCCTCCATACCACTATCAACAGTTAATTTGCCTTTTTCTGGCTATTTAAATGGCTTTACTGGCGAGATCAGCTTGAATAAGAAAATTGAGAGGCACCTTAGAATAGCCAAAAGCCTAGTGGTTTGGGCCCACAGGAGGCTGCTGAAATTCAAGCTGAAGTTTCTATTCTGATTCAGACAAAATCGGAGGCATAAAGAAGGGTTATCACATCACAGTGGTTGCCTGTTTTCAGGAGAGTAGAAACTGTCTGGATTTGGTTTGCCTTCTGTTTCAGCTTTTGTGTTTTGGGGTTGGATTTTTTCCTTTTTGTTTTTGGTTTTGTTTGGTTTTGTTTGTTGTTGGGGGATTTTGTTGGCTTGTTTGGTTTTTTGAGGGTTCTATTTTGTGTTGGTTTGGTTTAAGGTGGGGGTTTTTTGTTGTTGTTGTTTTGGGGTGTTTTTTTGCTAAAAGATCCTTGCAAAGTTTCACCTCTATTGGAGCTTAGAATGGGAAAATTTGTGGAAAATTTGGTTTGGTTTTTCTCAGAGGAAAATCATATATTCTGCCACGTCTGCACATCAGTGGGGCAAAACAAACTACTTACCAGGCTGTCAAACACACTCGTTCTGCACTAACTGGAGGGCCATGGGCTGCCTTGTTGTTGTGGATTGTAAATCAGGACTGGCCCTGGCAAACTCTGTGGGCCACTCTAGTGGTCTGCTATAGGGTACACTCTAATGTAGAGATTAGAAATCCAGAACCATGGTGGAATTTTCCACTTTGCATGATCCATGTACATATCTCAAAATGCCCCAAAATATAAATCAGAGGCCTCCTGTCAGTAAAAGCCTGGAGAAAGATGGTGCCATGAGACTGGGCAGGAGAATGTGGTTGACATTGGTTTTGCCTTTAGTTCATATTGAAAGTGAAGAAGATTTTCATAAACTCGCTGACCAATTGTTCTACAAGAGGTTAAACCATGTGAAACGTCTTTGAAATAGTGAAAAATTATATGAAGAGACTATTTAGAGGGGAAGGAAAGATGACAACAGCAGGGAAACCAGACAGCAACACCAATGCTGGAATCTCGGTAACAGCCCAAATGCTCATCTTAGCCTACCGAGACTGGTCTCCTCTGCCTTCCTCCAAAGATGGTGGATAAAGAGACTCTTACCAGATGTGTTTCAGAGCACTGAACACAGTGCCTGCTCTGGAGCACTCCTGGCTGTGGAAAGGAGAATGAAGACAGTGGTCCTCTCCCATTAAAATTCCTGAATTCCTACATGTAACGCAAGGAGAGGAAAGGAGAAAGCAGAGTGATTCAGTGTTGATCTGCTTTCCCAAAAAGCTTGGAAGTGATGGGAACACAAGGAACTGGAAACCTAAAATGCTGTGGTATGGTCTCCTGGTGTTAGCTGTTCTGCCCAGGAGAAACCAAATCTGAAGGGGAGAGGAGGTTCCATGTCCCTCGGGTCTGTGCAGAGCAAGTGGTATGGTGAAGCTGTGTTACTGCTTTCTGATCCAGGAAGGATTTACAGCAACCCAGGCCATTCTCCCCAAGTATATGGCTGGTCTGT
Organism: Cephalopterus ornatus; assembly: GCA_013396775.1. Lineage (NCBI taxonomy): Eukaryota > Metazoa > Chordata > Aves > Passeriformes > Cotingidae > Cephalopterus > Cephalopterus ornatus. The sequence goes on from VZRE01014207.1 coordinate 880,037, forward strand.
GCTGAATTTAGGGAATTCTATTTCCACTGGTTATGAAGAAGAGCTGCATGCTTACCAAGGCCTAGACTGTACTCTTATTTTGTCTTTATGGAAATGTATAATGGAGGAAAAAGACTCCTTTTCCCTTTGCCTTACGCTGTATCCACACCATGGAGCCTGGGGCTGGAATAAAGAAGTCAAGAGCAGATGCTGCTGTTAGATACCTGGGGTTTGAATGATGGTCACCATTTTTGAAAGAGGCAGAGAAAGCTTCATTTCTATCTTGTTTCTCTTCAGTGAACTGGCTATCTGGTAAATCCAGAAGCATGGACCCCACATTTCCTTGGTGACTCTCAGAGTCTCTTCCACAGTCATGGTTTCTTTTGTCCATCTTTTTGAGAGATGATTTTCCCTTGGCCCATGCAGGAGCATGAAAGAGAGCCTGGAACTGTATTTCCACCATTTCCTTGCTATGTGACAAGGTCATGGTGACATACGCCACTGTTCCTGGCTTCACCAGCTAGTTTCAGGGTTCAATTTAACATACGTTGAAAAAGTACCAGCAAGGGGTGGAATGTAGATGTAAACTGGTGAAATTTCCCCAAAAGGTTTTCTAGGAACTGATGCAGTAAAGCAGGAGTCACCATACAACAGACCTTTTGCTTTCCAGTTAATCTTTCTCCCTCAAGGTCCTTCCCTGACTACAAGGCAACTGTATGCTATTGCAGACATGGTGCATCCCTGCAACAATTCGGTCAGGGTGTCCTTACTACTACTTCTGCCTAGGCATAAAAGGATGGCAAATCCCAGGGCTCTTCCCCAATGCATTTCTTAAAGTCACAATGTCTGTTCAGTTTACATCTCATGTTTCAGTAAATGGGAGAGCCCGAGTTTAACAGCTGACCCAAAGTTGAGGATTCTTAGTGTAAAAGTTTAGAGTAGAAGGAAATCACCACCTTTGAAATCAAGAGTTGGTGCATAAGGACTCTGCTTGTTTTCCCATTCATGCTAAAGGTCTCCTTTGACTTTTGCAATGTAGCATCCCTTCAGTCAGCTCATGGAAGGATAAATCACAGAGGATTCAAAGGGGAAGGTTTTAATGAAGAAGCTTGAACTGCTTTAAGAGTTACTGAAAAATAAATAAATAAAATATATTGCAGAACTATTACAAGTAACAGATGATTCCAGAGCGTTTCCAGGGCTGAGCTTGCTCCCATGCTGACTTTAGCTGCACTCTTGTGGTTTATCTTCAGAGCAGTTTCCCTGAGAAAATAATTGCAGTGCCTTTACTCTAGAGCCATGCATGTCTCAGATGAACTAGTCCTCTTTTAGCACGTCAGCATTCATTGTCTGGGTGAATTAAGTGCTGTGCTAAATTATGGAAACTCTGCCATGCCAGTCCACATCAACAGTTGCCTCAGCCTTTCCCACCCAGTCTCTGATTTTTCCTGAACAATAAGATGTGAATCTGGAGACAGAAATATTCAATGAAGCGTAGAATGAGGAGAAAGCAACAATGGAAAAAACTCTGTGTGGGGGGGGGTGCATGCATGTGCCCAAAGCCATGTCAATGACTTGGCCCCCCTGAGGGGGCAGGACATGACTGGGGAGGACACTCTGTAAAAGCAGCTATTTCTGGTGGCCATCACTGCCAGCAGGAGCATGCTGCCATGCTTGGCACCTGGGGCAGACACATAGGGGTCAGTACTTGGGTGTGAGGGAGCAGAAGGACATTCCCCTGCAGCTGAGCCACCCAGCTCCTCAGCATGGAGGGGGAGTGAAGCAAGGAGCACTGCTAGCACTTGGCTCTACGAAGCAGGGCCAAGCTTCCCACTGCAACAGTCCTAGGGGCTGCACAGGATAAAGGGCTGTAGGTCTGCAGCAGCACATGGAAAGAGCTGGCTGGCTGCAGAAAGGGAGCAGGGATGCCTGTGGGGAGGCTTTGCCTTAGCTGCCAAACTGACCTGCCATGCTCTAGTTCTGTTGCTCTGAGCAAGGATTTAAATCCTCGTGTGTCAGGGCATCAAGCAAAGAGGAAGCTCTGTGTGGGTGCAGCCTGTGTCACAGCTGCTGATTGCTCAGCCACTGAGGGCAGCAGTGCAGTTCTCACCTATTTCAGGGAAGCACTGCATCACTGCAGTTCATAGGTGAACCTTCAAGTCACCTGCTTGAGCTGGGTCATCATCCAGTTGAGTTATTCTCTTTCTCCCTCTGCACTAACAGTAGGCCAGAAATGAGCCTTTCTTCTTCCTATCTGTCATCTTTTTCATGCTGCCTCCTCGGTTGGAACTAGAGCCTCCCTCTGACTTCTGTGTGGGCTTTCTACCCAGGATCATCCCAGCCCTTCTTGGTTTTGGAAAGAAAGAAAAACCCAGTATGCTCACCTCAGCCATAAGCTCACATAAGCTCAACTCTGTGACTTTATCCTTATGAAAATTCTTCTTTTGTGGCTGATGCAATTTTTCTGACTGATCAGCAATATTTGATGTGTGTTGAAGGCAGGTTCAGCTGGGGTGAAGAGCATATGTTGCTCTCCTGAAAAATAATTTGTTATTTTTGGGGAGATATAAATAGCTGACTTCATTGTGCTGGTCATCCACATTAATGTTGGCACGAGGTGCATGACATCAAACTCTGAAGCAGTGATGACTAGTGCATTCTCATTTCTTTGTAGAACTTTACATGCTGTGCCTGATATGGATTTTTATTCTGTCACTTGATCGCTACAAAGATGCATTCATCAAATGCAATTACTGCCATATGAGCCAGTCAACAGGGAAGGTTCTTCTCACTGAGTCTCTCTGCAGTAGGGGAAAACAGACAGAACTTACACAGATAGATGACTGCTCCAGGCAGAAAGCATCAAGAACCACTGAACTTCTTCATGCTCTCCTTCCTAAATCACTTACCAGTCTGTGCTATGCCATGCCATTTGAAACTTGTTAGTGAGAGATAGAAATTCGTTTCTGTCAATGTATGGAAAGAGAGGAGCAGGCAAAATACCTGAAGTGCAAAGTGAGGCTTCATATGGACATTACAGGTTTTATTTTCTCTGCTTCCCTTGTTACAGTAAGATTTCAAGCCAAACAACTGACAGAAAGCAGTTGTGTACTTTATGGGGAGTACTTAGTAGATGGATACGTCCCAGTTTTCAGTCTAGTTCTTGTTTACAGCTCTCTGCACACACGAAGAGGCTCATCTTGCTGGGCACATTGCCTGTAAGTGCAAATGTTACTCCTTAACCTAGATATAGTGGTCTCCATGCCCTGGCAGTTTATGCTGGTCAACATGTGCAATGTGCCTTCCAGTCTCTGCTTTGAGGAGGGTGGAGGTTTGGCAATGGGATACAAGCACAGTGTTGAGAGGAATTGCAGAGAAGCCAATGTGAAGGGGAGATTGTGGAGCAGACTGAGAAGAAAAATGTGCCCCAGCACCAAAATTAAGGCCAATAAATACTTCAGAGTTTCAGTCCAAATCTGTAGGGGACAGCAAATCCCATCCCAGGAGACAGAGTCCAAAGCTCACTGCGTAGGGAGAAAGGACAGTCCTTGCCAGGTAGCCTGCATGGTCAACTGGCAAGGAAAGCAGAAGCATACGAGGCAATGGTGTATACCCCAGTATCCCCAGGCATCAGGAGCTTATAACTACCTGGGTGTCATTAGTTGCATTGAATTGATGAGGTGATTTGGGTTTTCAAGAACGGGATTCCAAAGACTCTTGTGACCCTGGCCTTCACCACTGGCAAAGCTCACCTTATTTTAGGGGAGATACCTTGCACCTTTCTGAAGGCCTCAAATCATTAAAGCTGTGTTTACTCCACTATTGTTCACCCAATCAAAGCACTGGTGGTCCTCAGAAGGGGTTTGTCTGAATTGGTCCTATGGAATTAATCCATTTTGTGCCCTAAAAAAAATGAGAAAAGAAAACAAAAGCAGTTAGAACCCCATGTCAAATAACAGGAGAGAAATGGACCTGGAAATGAGGACCGGGATACAAAAAGGGAACAACTGGAAAGTTAAATCCTTTCCCTCATCCTGCAGTCCTCTCTAGCAGTATCTGGAGGGTTTTGTTGTCATCTCATAGGTGGTCCATGGAAATATACGTGTTCGACACTGAAAATACCAGATCTTGGCAATCGGTTACCTTAGTGAAAGTAATGCCTACTTCTGCTTTGGGTCCTAAAATGCCTTTATTTTAATTCTGTTTGTCATGCTAGGCAGTGCCAGTCACCATGCTCTGCTGGTTGTGACTCCTGGGTGCTGTAGCTTTTATGGTGGTGGTACAAGACAAGTAGCAGATCATCCCAAGGGAAGACTGAGGAGTTTGTGGGATACTTCAGACTAACCTCACTCATAGCAGCTTGTTTTGCTATGCTGAACATCCACCTCTCCTTTATAGGACTATGGATTTGGGGAAAGGCCAAGAGGGGCATCTTCAGTTTACATGCATAGCATAGATAGTACCTACAGATTTAATTCTGTTAGTGGGAGATGAGTACTTACATGACAATGGAGCTGTCTCCAGGTACTGTCCCAGTTTTCTCGTGAGACCGATCAGCCCAGTGGAGCCACACACCAGCCTGTGCAGTGGGGTGTCTCTGGGTAGACATCCCCTGTCCTATCCCCATCCCAGGTGCTGTGGGATCCTCATTCAATTGCTTCTCCTTCTCTGACTCCAGTTTCCTGTCTGTGCTGTGAAGAGAGCAGTGCATCGCAGCTCTGTAAAGCTTTGCCTCAGCCTGGGTGCCTGTCCAGTGTGAGGCTCTGTGGGATGGGAGCTTAGGCAGTGCCCAGCCTGCCTGCAACGAGTCTCCTGCCGCTTGCCCTGACCTCCTCTGCTTGTCTACTTTGCAGGAGCGCTTGCTGACAGGGTACCTTGCATGGAGAAAGGGAGCAGAGCAAACCACGTCACTCCACCGAATGACACCAGCTGGTCCGCTCACCACCCCCTCTGGCTAAAAGTCCAGCAAAGAAAGCAGCTTCCTGTCATGAAGTCCCTCCGAGGAAGCCTCAGTCCCACGGGTGCCTTTGACCCAGAAGACAGCACATCATGGACCCACACAGTGTGCTCAGCATTCCTGCTACAACCCCTCTTCTCCTCTTGGAACGCTTTTTCCTCTTGGTTTCTTGTTGGGGGGCATTTTTCACCCGGGTTTCAAAAACCACACGGACCAACATAGGTACTTTTTCCTCACTGACTTCGAAGTTCAGATATTTGAGACTGGACAATGATATGGATTTTTTTTTTTAATTTTTTTTTTTCCTTTGAAAAACTGCTGTGGTTTTGCTGCTACACTAAGAATCGTGATTTGCATTGTATGGTTTTGGACCTATTCAAGTTTTGATGGGGGAAAGGGGTAATACTGGAGTAGCAACACTTCAGAGTCATCTCTGTCCTACCCATGATGCACTTTTAAATGAAGAGTTAGAATATTTTATTGGCTAATATGCTTTTCTTGTTATTTTTACAAAGGCCACCTTTATCCTTTCTAATGCCATATTTTCAGTGTTACACTTTTATGGCTTTTAATTTTTGATTTGACAGATGTAAGAAGCAGCATGAATAGTTTATACTGTGGTTTTTCAGAGACTGAATGCCAAGAGAACTCAGTAAATGTTTATTCTTCTCAGCTTTCTCTTTAAATTCCCCTAAATAGCGCCCCATTTGGGAACAGAGCAAGAGTGTTGAACTAAAGACCAAAATTCCCTCAAGGTGTAAAATAATCTGAGGGGAATATTTGCTGGGCGTCACGAAAGACTTGGATGAAATTTCAACCCTGATGGTTTTCAGTGATCCAGGAAGGCAGTGAGACAATCTCTCCATATGCATAGCCCTTTCATGATAATTAGAATGGTATGGACAAACCAATGAAAACAAGGGTAAAGTGAGAAAGATCCCCCATGATTCTGTTTCACTGTTTGCTTTCTCCTGTCATGGTTAAGAGAAATGTGCAATTTGATCCTCAATCAGTGGGTGGAGGATAACAGGGTAGAATTTACTTGTGTGCACTTGTACAGTTGTAGCCAAGAGTCCAAAAGTACACTAGAGCATGTTATACTGGCACTGAATTGGTAAGAGAGTCGTGGAGTATCCCATTCTGACAAATACAAAAAGAAAAAAAGAAAAAAAAAAGCCAAAAAAATAAAACTAAAAAAAAAAAAGCAACCCATAAAACCCCCACAAAAATCAAAAAGAGAGAAAAAAACCTAAAAAAAAAAAATATTTCAGATCACCTTGTGATTCAGTGTAACTGTTTACTAACTCGAATAAAGCAATTGTTCACTCTTGAGTGTTCAGAGTACACCTTTTCTATAAGGCTGCTGCGGGGAAGTGAGGAGCAGTTTGCAGGAGCAGTGTCTGTGTCAGGGGTGTTGGGAGCAGGGCAGCAGAGTCAGTTGAACCAGAGCCTTGTAGTGATGGTGCACTATGAGCACTATGTATATACTGTATTTCTATATTTTCCTTTGTACAGTTTCACTTAAGTCAAGCTACTGTTTTACAGGTGCTCCTTATTTATTAGAGCTGTGAAAGCTTGGAAATCACACCGGGCGAGTAAGCTCGCTTTTTAAAAAAAAAAACAGACAAAAAAAAAACCCGACAAAAAAAAAGGGGGGTGGGGAGGGAATCCAACAACTCCCGAGTCTAGGGAGAGAGCTCAAAAATATTCTGACAAAACATCTTCAAGAGAGCAAGAATCTGAAGCACCCTCAGCGTGCTCTGCTTTCCTTTTGGGCTTGCAACTCTTTTCTCTCTCCCTGACTGGTGTCAGATTTATTAAAACAAAATAAATCTCCAAGAAAAAAAAAATGCACTTAAATGTGCTGTTGTTTTATTTTTTAATCTTTTTGTGCATATGGTTATTCGTTCCTCTACCTGCCTGGTCACAGACAAAAAAACCCCTCCGTCTGAAGTCTCAGAAAAATATGTGTAAGTGTTCTTGAAAGCTTTATCTATGTCCTTTCCATCTTTATGCCTCCCTTGACAGTTCTGTGTTTCTGCCGTGTTTAAGGCATGGGGAGAAAAAACCGTGCACTCACCACAGTCCAGAGTTAGGTCCTGATCTTGGAGAAGAGCCATGGGTAGATGCACTGGCTGCAGTTTCATTCATTTCAAGGGGATCTATCCAAGCACAGTTTGCTCATGCTGCACCTGTGGCAGTGTACAGAGTGTGTTCTGCCTACCTTTTGTGAGGATGGGGCTTTTCCATGTATGCACTCCCCCTGAAATCACAGGTTCTTCAAAGCACCAAATTCCTCCCAAATGCCCCCAGACGTCTGCAACAGCTATCTTACACAATAGTGTTTGGTTCTCAGCTCTTGGCCAGCACAAGCAGCACTGCTGATGGAGGGATTGAAAATGTCCCTTGAGCTCTGGAACTATTTGACGGTTTCATTAACCAGCCATGTAAGGCAAACAACAGCCTAAGTATGCCTGCTTGGAAGGGCATGTAGACTAAAGCTTGTCTCCCTGTAAACAGCTTGCTCCATCTCTATTTATTCATATGAACTTGGCTGTAAAACGAAGGCTGTGTGTGTTGATTTTGCTTTTGTCAGTGGTCCAGAATTGTTAGCACACATTTTCACTTTTCTGAAAAACAACAGACTCTTTAGAGAAATCTCTCTGGTGAACTATGGGGGTTTTTTTCTAGAAATTGAATCAGCTTGTCAAAAATCATCAGGACAGCAAAGGTAGAGAAAGTGATCTAGGCTGGAGCTAACTTCACACCTTTCCAATGATCACAATTTTGCCTTAGCTTTCCTGAAAATCTGCCCACTTTACACTTTCTTAACAACTTACCCCAAAATTCAGAATGTGAACAACTGCTTTGGACAGCTGAATCAGTTCATTGTTTGTTATTTTAAAAATATCTCCAGCTGCATATATGGGGAGAAATATCCAAGTACACATAAACCGTGAGGAAAATTTAGACCAAATGGTATGATACATTATGCAAGAGAAACCTGCTTTATTTTTGAGGCCAAATCTATCCCTTGAACGATGCCAACAAAATGAATGGAATTACACAAAGGATGTAAAGGTCCTTTGCAATTAGTGGGAACGCAGCAAACTTGCAGAACAGTGCTTGCTCGCTGGTGGTGTTATTTATTACTTACTAAGACCTAATAGTCAAGCCAAGCTCTTTCCTGGAGAACTCGCTACCAAGGAGCAAGACAAAGAAAATCCTGATGCACTGGGAGATACAGGGGAAGGTTGCTGCATGCAACAGCCCTTGCTCCAGCTCTTGCACATGTACAGATTTGAGATGCAGAAATTGTCTTCATGAGCAGAGAGGAGCAGCTTTGCCTAAGGTCTCTAAGCAGCCAGCCCTGCGTGCATCCCTTCACACTGCTGGGGCAGAGAAGGAGTTTGCTGTGATCAAGCTGCATGGGTCCTTCTGCTAGCACTAAATTGTTGCTGTCAGTGTGAATTTTGCCCTTGTGATAAGAGGGGGTCTGTGTGCTGCAAACACTCTGCGTTAATTTCCTGCTGTGTTGTCTTAGATGATTTTGAGGGCTTTATTTTTTTTTCAGAACTACTACACATGACAGTTTTTGAGTGGCCCAATTCCATGAACAAGGACGTCCCTCAAAATAAAAACAATTTGTGCTTTTTCCATGCTAAATTATAGAAATATATTTGCTTTCTTCAAATAAGTGCTCCGAGCCAAATTTGCAAGGATGCTTATCCAAGTGAGATATCCCATTCTGAGGTCCATATTTGGACACCCAAATCAACACTCAGCCAAACACATGCATGCGGCATTTCAGTGCCATTTGGAGTGTCCATATATAGAACTGGATGCCCTAACTTCATTGCCTTTGTTTTAAAAATAGGCCTGGAATATGTAAAGGCATCATTTAATAACAACTATGACAAACATTCTGTGCTCAGACTAAGAGCAAATTTTCTGAGGCTGGTTCAGGTGGAATTGCTCTGGTTTTACAGAGGTGTAACTCAGAAGCAGTCTCTTAAGTTGCTTTGCCTTCCACTCCCACTCAAAGCTGTCTTGATGCTTGGGATACTGTAAATAGAAAAAGCTAGTACTCAGGCAGTAGCCATACATGCAGCAGAGGGAGAGTCAGGAATTGAGTTGAATTTGCTTAGTATTGATCATAACTACTCAAATGTTTTGGAATGGGCAGAACATCTTTACATAGGCTTGCATACATTTAATTTTCCTTTATGTGATACTGGGCAAAGAAATGCGTTGCTACCTTGAGCAACACTGGGACATTTTCCAGAAAACATAGGACACACCAGCAAAACACAGAACTGTGAAAAGCAGAGCTGAACAGCTGCTCCTGGCTGTCTGTTTCCAGCAATGGTGGGAGCATAGCCCCTCAGAGGTGCAATGGATGCTGGCTGCAGGACACTGCAACACCTCCAAAGGAGACGGTGTCTGATACAGGGCTCCCCTTCAGCCTGTCATGTTGGCCAATCAAGACTTGTTGAGACTTGAACCTCTGTGATACTGTGAGGAGCAGACTCAGCCACAGGGAAGAAAAAAAGAGTAACTAAGGCCACTGACAGCCTCTTTTCTCAAAGGTGTTCTCTGGTCTCTAAAGCATCACCTAACTGCTGGAGAAGGTAAGTTCCCAGCCATTTCACCCACTGCTCTACTGAAATAAATTTCCCAAGGTTATGCAAGACACAGAGAAGCAGCCAGATGCACTGACCTGGACCTTTCCTTACAAATGATGCAAACGTCTAAAAGTTGTGTGTCCCTACACACACAAAAGCCCAGGTACTTGACTGTCACAGGAGAAGGGGCAGCCTCACTTGCTCCTCCTGCATTGGACACTCTGGCATCCAGGCAGCTTATACTTGCAGGTGGGACTCTGCACCACCTGGGGAGGAAAGTTTGGTTATTATTATCTAATAAGATAGCTGAGAACAGAGATGTGATTCTCACCTCTCAGCAGGCCTAATTTTTCTTTGAAAGACCTTGCTGGACCTATTTAGTAAAAGAAAAAGGCTTGAGGAAGAAGTAATGTTGTCTTCTTTTCCAGAAAATTGTTGTCCTCAGGGGATTTGCTGAGGGACCGGGAGACTCAGCTTCAGTCTCCTTCTTCAGCTGAAGGAATCAAGCCCACATAGGCACATGCAAAGGAAGTTGTTGAGAGAGGCTGTTATCCCTTGAGATGTCCCAAGCCAGGATTGGTATGATACAATCTCTCCCAGCTTGTCTACTGGGACACGAGCTACGCCAAGAAAAGCAGGAGAGGTTCTCTTCACTTCTCAGGAAAGAGATGCGAATACAATACCCACAGTGCTGGGAAGAGGAAGCACAGCTCTCCAGTTAGGGCTCGAGGCTTTCTCCTGGAACAAGGGCATCTGCTTCTCCTCCCCAAAGGGCTTTAGAGTTGCTGCAGTAAATACTGACCCCCTACAGAGCCCATCTCTGAAGCAAAGGGAGCCTTCCCTAAGCCAGTCCTTGGGGTCCTCCTCAGCATGCCGCAGCCCTGCCTTCCTTCACACTTCCTGGTCCCTCAGCACAGCAAGGCAGGCAGCCAAAGAACTCCCTGGGGCAGCAGTGCTGGAAGCATCCCCCAGTCAGCTCTGGAGCAGGGGAGCATGCCAGGCTGGCTGGATTGCACTGGCAGGTCTGCCCCACATGTGCTGTGTGATGCTGACCCTTCACACTACCTGTCCTCTCCTTCTGGAGATGTGGTTTCCACCTCTAGCCAAAGGAGACTGATTTATTGCATCCCAATTGCTAGTGTGGTCTTTGGCGTGACAGGCATTATGTGAAACATAATGTTTAGCGGACACACACACACACACACAATTCAGGAGCAGCCCGCTATATAGCTCATGGGTATCTTTCTAAGGATAAAGCTAAGCAAGCGCCCAGGCACTGAAGCACAGTTGGATGCTGGGGAAAGCTGGCTGCCACCCGCACAGTCTCACAAGAGGTGCGTCAAGATGATTTACAGTCAGGGTCAGGTAGAGGAGCTGACACAAGCAGGTCAGAGAGGATGGGTGCCAGCCCACAGGCTTACTGTCGGTTGACATCCAGGGAACAGGATGGAAAGAAGGGGGGAGCATGAGTTGAATTCCTTAATAACGTGAATTATAAAATAATTTCCTGTGTTAGGGGTTAGAAAAGAGAGCGAAGGACCCGGAGATCTTCCAAACAGAAAACAGCTTTTGTTAAGGCTTTTGGCCTAAGGAGTTTGAGGGGGGTGGGTGGTGGGAAGGGAAAGTGCTGGCACATTTTTGGCAGGAAGCCTCAGACAACATATTTTTTATTCTAGTCTTTATTTTTCAAAATAAAATCATGGCAAGGCAGCAACAAAGAGGGGGAAGAGGGTGAAATTAGGAGGAACAGTACCCAAGTATTTCCCACTTCTTTCTGTCCCTGCCATTAAACGCACAGGGTCTCCTTTATTATATACAGTAGTGGGACTAAGCCAGCAGCCCAAAGGCTAGGATTGCAGCAAGATACTTTTATACTTATTGATCCTGGTGTTTTTTTAGGGAGATTGTTTTCATGAAAGTTTAATTCACCTTTTTTAGCTTCTAACTGCCACACATTTTATCCCCCTTCTTTGTGAAATGCTAAATCCATCGGTAGGTTTTAGTTTTCCTGGTGTAACTTTTCAGAAACTGTATATCTGCATAGCAACCCCACTGCAGGCAGCTTATGTCACAGTATCACATGTCAGAAAGATGAAAAGAACTCCAAATCTGAGCTGCTCCACAAACTTATGTCCCCCATTCTCAGACATATATCTTCTGTACTTAATATAAGTGTCAGGAAGGCAACTTCAAGGCCAGAGAGGTGCGAAGTTTCATCTTGGAGATGACAA